>NDGN010717205.1:0-12850 GCA_002564285.1 Tympanoctomys barrerae | reverse complement strand
TGTATTACTTATTGAAACTGTCCTATTAATCAATTGTGAAACTGTCTCTTTGATATTTGTTTTAAAAAAAAAGTAACCGTGAAGTTTGTGATTTTTCAGCTGGTGGTCCAGAGAAATGGCAGAAGGGTGCATTCTCTCCCATTCATTCCTATGGGAAAAGAGAAAGAAACATGATTCAAGACTCTGGTGCCTTAAGTACAGCAGATTTGATGCTTCATGACTTGTGTCACATATACTTTGAAATACAGACCACTGGCTAAAACATCACTGTGGTATCTGAAGTAATTCACAAAGTCGCACTCTGCCAAGAGTGGCAAATCATTTAGGCTCCAAAGAAATGGCATCTGTGAAGTTTGTGACATTCCACCTGGTGGTGGGAAAGAGTCAGAAAGATGTTGGAGGACTCCAGTTCCCTAATTAGAGCTGCTTCTTTCTACTACATGATTTGCACTTCTAAGTGTGAGTTCTGAATGCACAAGAGCCAGCGAAGCTCCAGTTTCTTTCGGAAGCAGGGTACTCCAATGCCAGTTCCCATATGCAGAGAAACACAGAACGCTGGCTAAAACATCCCTTTTGTAACTTAAGTACTTCACAATGCCACACTGCACCAAGAGTGGCAACTCATTCAGCCTCCTAAGAAAATAATACATGAATTTTGTGATTTTCCAGCTGGTGGTGCAGAGAAACGACAGAAGGGTGTTTTCTCTCCCATTCATTTCAACGGGAAAAGAGCCAAAAACTCATTTCCAGATTCCAGTGCCCTAAAGAGAGCTGCTTGTTTCTACTGCATGATTTGTGTTTCTAAGTGTGAGTTCTTAACACAGAAGATCCAGCTAAGCTACAGCTTCTTTGGGAAGCAGGGCACTCCAGTGCCTCTTCTAGTTTACAGCGAAACACAGAATTCTGGCTAAACCGTCACTTTTGCAACTAAAGTACTTCACAGTTCTGCGCTGTGCCAAGAGTCTCAAAAACGTTTGAAGACTCCAATTCCCTAGTTAGAATTGCTTGTTTCTACTCCCTGATTTGTGTTTCTAATTGTGAGTTCTTTACACAGAAGTGCCAGCTAAGCTCCAGCTTCTCTGGGAAGCAGGAAACACCAATAGCTATTTCTGTACACATTGAAACACAAAACTCTGGCTAAAACGTCACTTTTGCAATGCAAGGAATTCAAAATGCCTCACTGTGCCAAGAGAGGCACCTCATTCATTCTCGTAATAAAATCATCCGTCAAGTTTGTGATTTTCCAGCTGGCGGTGCAGAGAAACCACAGAATGGTGTTTTCTTTACAATTCATTGCAATGGAGAAAGAGTCAGAAACACGTTTGAAGATGACAGTTCCTTAGTTAGACCTGTTTGTTTCTATGCCATGATTTGTGTTTCTAAGTTTGAGGTCTTAATGGAGAAGAGCCAGGTAAGCTCCAGTTACTTAGAGAAGAAGGGCAGTCCAAAGCCTGTTCCATTTTAGAGGAAAACACAAAATTCTGGCTAAAATGTCAGTTTCTTAACTGAAGTAATTCACAATGCTGTACTGTACCAACTGAGGAAACACATTCAATCTCCTAATAAAAAGAAACCGTCAAGTTTGTGACGTTCGAGCTGGTGGTGCTGAGAAACTGCAAAATGGTGTTTTTTTTTTATCTGATTCATTCTGAAATGAAAAGAGCCAGAAACACATTTGAAGACTCCAGTTCCCTAGTTAGACGTGCGTGTTTCTACTCCATCATTTGTTTTTCTCAGTGTGAGTTCTTCATGTAGAAGAGCCAGCTAAACTCCAGATTCTTTGGGAAGCAGGGCACTCCAATGTTTGCTTTTGTATACGGCAAAACAAAACAAAACAAAACAAAACTGAATAACACGTCCCTTTTTCAACTCAAGTAATTCACAACTCCACACTATGCCAAGAGTAGCAACTCATTCATTCTTTTAAAGAAAAGCTTTCATGTAGTTTGTGACTTTTCCGCTGGGGGTGCCAAGAAACTGCATAAGGGTGACTGCTCTCCCACTTTTTCCTATGGGAAAACAGCATTAAACATGTTGAAAGACTCCTGTTCCCTAGTTAGACCTGTTTGTTTTTATGCCATGATATTTTTCTAAGTGTGATTTCTTAACGCTGAACAGCCAGCTAAGCTTCAGTTTCTTGGATAGCAGAGCACTCCAATGTCATTTCCTGTATACAGTGGAAAACAGACACTAGGTAAAATGTCACTTCTGTAACTCAAGTAAATCGCAATGCCACACTGAGGCAAGAGTGGCAACTCTCATTCTCGTAAGAAAAATCATCTGTGAATTTTGTGAGTTTCCAGCTGGTGTTGCAGAGATACTTTAGAAGGGTGTTTTCTCTTCCATTCATTCCTGTGGGAAAAGAGAGAGAAATACATTGGAAGACTCCAGAGCCAGCAAAGCTCCCTCTTCTTTGGGTAGCAGGGCACTCTAATGCATGTTCCTTATACAGCAAAAACCATCACACTGACTAAAACACCACTTTTGTACTCAAGTAATTCACAACTCTACACTGGCAAGAATGGCCACTAATTCAGCCTCCTAGTAAAAAGCATCAGTGAAGTTTGTGACTTTACAGATGGTGGAGTAAAGAAACAGCAGAACAGGGTTATCTGTTCCATTCATTGTGTTTGGAAAATAAGAAGAAATATGTTTGAAGGCTCTATTTCCTTAGCTAGACATGCTAGTTTCTCTTCCTTGATTTGTGATTCTAAATATGAGTTCTTAAGGCAAAAGAGCCAGCTAAGCTCCAGCTTCTTTGGTAAGCAGGGCACTCCAATACCTTTTCCCATATACAGCAAAACACTGAACTGTGGCTAAAACTTCACTTTTGTAGCTCAGGTAATAAACAATGCTGCAATGTGCCAAGGCTGGCAACTCATTCTGTGATGTTTGGGACTTTCCAGCTTGTGATGCACAGAAACTGTGGAAGGGTGATTTCTCTCCCATTCAGGCCAAGGGCAAAAGAAACAGAAACACATTTGAAGACTCAAGTTCTATAGTTAGAGCTGATTGTTTCTACTTAATGATTTGTGTTTCTAAGAATGAGTTCTCAACGCAGAAATGGCAGCTAAGCTCCACCCTTTTTGGGAAGCAGGTCTCTCCAATGGTGTTCCCGCTCACAGCGAAATGCAGAAATCTGGCTAAAACGTCACTTTTGTAACTCAACTAATTCCGAACGACCAACTCTGCCAAGGTTGACAACTCATTCAGACTCCTAAGAAAATCATTTGTGAAGATTGTGACTTTCTAGCTGGTGGTACAGAGAAATTGCAGAATGGTGTTTTCTCTCCCATACATTCCTATGGAAAAGAGCCAGAAACATGTTTGAAGTCTCCGTTTCCCGAGGTAGAGCAGCTTGTTTCTACCACATCATTTATGTTTCTAAGTGTGAATTTTAACGCTTAAGAGCCAGCTAAACTACACCTTCTTTGGAAAGCAGGGCACTAAAATGCCTGTTACCGAATACAACAATACAAGGAGCTCTGTCTAAAATGTCACTTATGTAACTCAAGCATTCTCAAAGCTGCACTGTGCCAAGAGTGGCAAAAAATTCACTCTCCTAAGAAAAATCATCCAGGAAGTTTGGGACAATCCATCTGGTGGTGCAGACAAACTGCAAAAGGGTGTTTTCTCTCACATACATTACTATGAAAAATAGCCAGAAACACGTTTGAAGACTCCAGTTCCCTAGTTAGATCTACTTGTTTCTATCCATTATTTGTGTTTGTAAGTGTGCGTACTTAAAGCAGAAGAGCCAGCTAAGCTCCACCTGCTTTGGGAAGCAGGGCACTATAATGCCTGTGCCCGGATACAGTGAAACACGGACTCTGGGTAAAAGATCACTTTTATAACTCCAGCAATTCACAATGCCACCATGTGACAAGAGTGACAACTCATTCTGGCTCCTAAAAAAGAGCATACGTCAAGTTTTGACTTTCCATGTGGTGGTTCAGAGATGGAGTAGAAGGGTGTTTTCTCTCCCATTCATTCCTATGGGAAAAAAGACAGAATCACATTTGAGCACTCCGGTTCCCCAGTTAAAGCTGCTTCTTTCTACTCCATGTATTATATTTCTACGTGTGAGTTTTTAGCATTGAAGAGCCAGCTAAGTACCAGCTACATTGGGAAGCGGGGCATTGCAATGCCTGTTCCTGTATACAGAAAACACAGAACACTGGCTAAAATGTCACATTTGTAACTCATATAATTCACAAAGCCACACTGTGCCACACTGTGCCATGAGTGGCACCTCATTCTGGTTCATAAGAAAAAGCATCCATGAATTTTGTCACTTTCTAGCTGGTGGTGCAGAGAAAATGCTGAAGGGTGTTTTCTCTCCATTCATTCCGAAGGGAAAAGAGCCAGAAACACGTTTGAAGACTCCAGATCCCTAGTTAGAGCTGCTTCTTTCTACTCCATGATTTCTGTTTTTTTTCCCATGATTTCTGTTTTTAACGGTGAATTCTTTATGCAGAAGAGCCAGTTAAGCTCTAGCTTATTTGGAAAGCAGGACATTCCAATGACTGTTTATGTGTAATGCAAAACACAGAGCTCTGGCTAAACTGTTAGTTTTGGAATTAAAGTCATTCACAACACCTCATTCTGGCTAGTGTGGCAACTAATTCAGTCTCCTAAGAAAATTCATCCATGACGTTTGTGACTTTCCAGTTGGTGGTGCAGAGAAACTACAGAATTTTGATTTCTCTGCAATTCATTCCTATGTGAATTGAGCCAGAAACATGTTTGAAGACTCTGGTTCCCTAGTTAGAGTTCCTAGTTGTTTCTCTATGATTTGTGTTTCTAATTGTGAGTTCTTAACCCAGAAGGGCCAACTAAACTCCAGCTTCTTTGGAAGCAGATTACTCCAATGCCTATTGCCATATACAGTGAAGCACAGAACTCTGGCTAAAACGTAACTTGTGTAATGCAAGTAATTCAGAGCTGCTTGTTTCTACTGCATGATTTGTGTTTCTATGTGTGAGTTCTTATCCCAGTAAAGCCAGCTAAGCTTCAGCTTGTATGGAAAGCAAGGCACTCCAATGCCTTTTCCTGTACACAGCAAAGCAGAAATCAGGCTGAACCATCCCTTTTGCTACTCAAGTAATTCACAACGCCTCACTGTGCAAAGAGTGGCAACTCATTTTGTCTCCTGTGAACAATCATCCATGAAGTTTGTGAGTTTCCAGCTGGTGGTGCAGAGTAACAGCAGAAGGCTTTTTTCTCTCCCATTCAGTCTTACAGGAAAAGAGCCAGAATCATGTCTGAAGACTCCAGTTCCTTCGTTAGATCTGTTTGCTCCTTTTCCATGATTTGTTTTTGTAAATGTGATTTCTTATCAGAGAAGAGCTAGCTGAGGTAAAACTTCTTTGCTAAACAGGGAAATCCAATACATGTTCGAATACACAGGGAAACACAAACTCTTGCTAAAACGACTTTTGTAATTCAAGTAATTCAAAGGTGACTGGTTCTACTCCATGATTTGTTTTCCTATGTGTGAATTCTTAAGGCAGAAGAGCTCGATAAGCACCAGCTTCTTTCACAAGCAAGACGCTCCAGTGCTTGTTCCCATAAACAATGAAACATAGAAGCCTGGGTAAAACGACACTTTGGTAACTCAAGTAATTCACAACACCTTATTTTGTGAAGTGGGCAACACTTTCAGTCTCCCAAGGAAAACCATCTGGAAAATTTGTGTCACTCCATCTGGTGGTGCAGAGAAACTTCAGAGGAGTGTTTTATCTCCCATTCACTGCTATGGGAAAACAGACTAAAACACATTTGCAGACTCCAGTTCCCCAGTTAGAGCTTCTTTTTTCTACTCCATGATGTGTGTTCTAAGTGTGAGTTCTTTAAGCAAAAAAAGCAGCTAAGCTCCAGCTTCTTTGGGATGCAGAGCATTCCCATGTTTGTTCCAAAACAGAGAACTCTGGGTTCAACGTCACTTTTGTAACTCAACGTGACTTTTGTAACTCAAGTAATTCACAGCACTGCAATAAGTGAAGAGTGGAAACATATTCAGTCTCCTAGGAAAAAGCATCCATGAAGTTTGTGACTTTTCAGTTGGTGGGGCAGAGAAAATGCAGAAAGGTATTTCCTTTCCCATTGCTATGGGAAAAGAGCCAGAAACACGTTTGAAGACTCCAGATCCCTAGTTAGAGTTGCTTGTTTCTACCTCATGATTTGTCTTTCTAAGTGTGAATTCTTAACGCTGAAGAGTGGGCTAAGCTCTATCTTCTTTTGGAAGAAGGACACTGCAATTCCTGTTCCCATATACAGTGAAACACAGAGTTCTGGCTAAAACTTCCCATTTGTAAATGAAGTAATTCACAAGGCCGCACCTTGGCAAGCATGGTAACTCATTCATTCTCCTACGAAAAAGCATCTGTGCAGATTTTGACTTTACAACTGGTCATGCAGAATAACTGAAGAAGGGTGTTTTCTTTCCCACTCATTCCTATGGGAAAAAAGACAGAAACATGTTAGAATACTCCAGTTCCCCAGTAACAGCTCCTTCTTTTTACTCAGTGATTTGTATTTCTAAGTGTGACTTCTTAGAGCAGAAGATACAGCTAATGTCCAGGTTCTTTGGGAAGCAGTGCCATCAATGCCTGTTCCAGTATACAGCGAATAACAGAACTCTGACTTAAATGTCATTTTTGAAATGAAATTATTTCACAATGCTGTACTCTTCCAAGAGTGGTAACTCATTTATTCTCCTAAGAAAAATCATCCATGAAGTTTCAGACTTTCCAGCTGGTGGTGCAGTGAAACTGCAGAAGGGTGCTTTCTCTCCCCTTCATTTTATGGGAAAAGAGCCCGAAATACGTTCTTAGACTCCAGTTCCCCAGTTAGATCTGCTTCTTTCTACTCCATGTTTAGTGATTCTAAGTGTGAGTTCTTAATGCAGAAGAGCCAGCTATGCTCAAGCTTCTTTGGGAAGCAGGGCCACCAATGAATTTTACTGTATATAGAAAAACATAGAACTCTGGCTAAAATTTATCTTTTGTAACTGAAGTTATTCTCAATGCTGCACTGGGCCAAGAGTGGCAACTTATTCATTCTCCTAAGAGAAAGCATCCGTGAAATTCAGGCCCCTCCAGCTTTTGATGCAGAGGAACGCTGAAGGGTGTTTTCTTTCCCATTCCTGTGGGAAAAGAGCCAGAAAAACGTTTTAAGGATCTTGTTCCTAGTTAGAGCTCCTTCTTTCTAGTCCATGATATGTGTTTCCATGTGAGTGTTCTTAGCACAAAAGAGCCAGCTCTTCTCTGGTGTCTTTGGCAAGCAGGGCCCTCCAAACCTTCCCATATACACTCTAAAACAGAATAATGGATAAAAAGTCACTTTTTAACTAAAGAAACAAAGAGCTGCTTGTTTCTATTCTATGATTTGTGTTTCTAAGTATGAGTCCTTAAGGCAGAAGACCCAGCTAAGCTCCAGCTTCTTTGGGAAGCAGGCCACTGCAATGCCTGTTCCCATATACAACAAAACACAGAACTCTGGTTAAAATGTCACTTTTCTAACTCAAGTAATTCATGACACCACACTGTGTTAAGAGTGGCAACTATTTCACTCTCCTAAGAAAACACATCTGTGTGGGTTGTGACTTTCCAGCTGGTGATGTAGAGAAACTGCAGAGGGTTGATTTCCTTCTCATTCATTCAGAGGGGAAAAGATCCAGAAACATATTTGAAAACTCCATTTCCCTAGGTAGAGCTGCTTGTTTCTATTTCATGATTTGTCTTCCTAAGTATGAGTTCTCAACGCAGAAAGGCAGCTAAGCTCCAGCTTCTTTTGGAAAGAGGGCACTATCATGCCTGTTACTGAATATAATGAAACAAGGGGTTCTGGCAGAACTTCAATTATGTAACTCAAGAATTCACAAAGCCACACTGTGCCAAGAGGGGCAATATATTCTGGCTCCTAAGAAACGCATTCATGAAATTTGTGACTTTGCAGCTGGTGGTGCATAGAAATTGCAGAATGGTGGTTCCTCTCCCATTTATTATCATGGGAAAAGTGCCACAAACACATTTGAAGACTCCAGAACCCTAGTTAGGGCTGATTGTTTCTACCCCAGGTATTGTGTTTCTAAGTGTTAGTTCTTAATTCCAAATAGTCAGCTAAGCTCCATCTTCTTTGGGAAGCAGGGTACTCCAATGCTTGTTCCTATATACAGTGAAATACAGAGCTCTAGCTAAAACGTCACATTTGTCATGCAAGAAATTCACAACGCCACCCTGTGCCAAGTGTAGTAACTCATTCAGTCTCCTATGAAAAAGCATCCATGAAGCTTTTCACTTTCCAGCATGTCATGCAGAATAACTGCAGAAGGGTGTTTTCTCTCCCATTCTGTTATAAGGGAAAAGAGCCAGAAACAGGTTTGAACACTCTGGTTCCCTAGTAAGAGCTGCTTCCTTCTACTGCATTGTTTTTGTTTCTAAGTGTGAGTTCTGAGTGAAGAAATGCCAGAAAAGGTACAGCTTCTTTGGCAAGCAGGGCACTCAATGCCTGTTCCTATATACACTGTAACACAAAACTCTGGCAGAAATGTCACCTTTGTAATTCAAGTATTTCAACAAGGTGTACTGTTCCAAGATGGACACTTATTTATTCTCCTAAGAAAAACCATCCATGAAGTTTGGGTATGACCAGCTGGTGGTGAAGAGAAACTGCAAAATGATGTTTTCTCTCCCATTCACTCCTATGGGAAAGGAGCGCAAAGTACGTATTAGCCTCCAGTTCCCAAGTTAGAGTTCCTTCTTTCTACTCCATGATTTGTGTTTTAAGTGTGAATTCTTAATGGAGAAGAAATAGCTAAGCTCCAGCTTCGTTGGAAATGAGGGCACTGCAATGCCTGTTCCCGTATACAGAAAACACAGAACCATGGTTAAAAGGTTACGTATGTAACTCATGGAATTCAAAAACACCACACTGTGCCAAGAGTGGCAACTCATACTGGTTTCCAAGAAAAATCATCCGTGATGTTTGTGGCTTTCAAGCTAGTGGTGCAGAGAAAAAGCAGAAAGGTGTTTTCTCTCCTATTTATTCCTATGGGAAAAGAGCCATAAATACTTTTGAATAATCCAGTTCCCTAGTGAGATGTGCTTGTTTATTTACCATGATTTGTGTTTCTAAGTTTGAGTTCTTATCACAGAAGAGCCAGCTAAGTTCCAGCTTGTTTTGGAAGCAGGGTACTCCAATGCCTCTTCTCATATACAACAAAACACAGAAGCCTGTGTATAACGACACAATGGTAACTCAACAAATTTACAATGCAGCACTGTTCAAAGAGTGTCAAGTCATTCATTCTCCTAAGAAAAAGGATCCTTTAAGTTTGTGACTTTCTCTCTGGTTGTGCAGAGAATGTGCAGAAGGGTGATTTCTCTCCCAATCATTCCTATTGGAAAAGAGACAGAAAGACGTTTGAAGAATCCAGTTCCCTATATAAAGCTTCTTGTAGCCACTCCATGAATTGTTTTTCTAACTGTGAGTTTTTAAAGCAGAAGAGCCAGTTAATCTCCATCTTCTTTGGGAAATACCACATTCCTGTGCTTGTTCCACAACACTGTGAAACACACAACTCTGGCTAAAACATCACTTTTGTAACTCGAGTAATTCACAAAGCCACACTGTTCCAAGAGTGGGAACTCACTCAGTCTCCTAAGAAAAACCATCTGAGAAGACGGTGACTTACAGTTGTTGGAGCAGAGCACCTGTTGAAGGATGTTTCTTTGCCCATTCATTCTTAAGGGAAATGAGCCAGAAACACGTTTGAAGACTCAAGTTCCCTAGTTAGAGCTTCTAGTTTCTACTCCATGATTTGTATTTCTAGGTGTGGTTCTTAACGCAGAAGTGCCTGCTAAGCTCCTGCTTCTTTGGGAATCAAGGCACTGCAATGCCTGTTCCCCTATACAGTGGAACACAGAATAATGGCAAAAACTTCACTTTTGTACCTCAAGTACACAACACTACAATGTGCCAAGAGTGACATCTCATTCTGTCTCCTAGGAAAAAGCATCCATAAAGTTTGAGCGTTTCTAGCTGGAGGTGCAGAGAAACAGTAGAAGGGTGTTTTTTCTCCCATTAATTCCTATGTGAAAAGAGCCAGGATCTGTATTGAAGGCTCCAGTTCCTTTAAAGCTGCTTTTTTCTTCCCCATTATTTGTGTTTCCAAGTGTGAGTTCTTAATGCAGAAGAGCCAGGTAATGGCCACCTTCTTTGTGAAGCAGGGCACTCCAATCCCTGTACCATATAGAGCAAAATGCAGAACTCTGGTTAAATGTTAACTTTCTAACTCAAATAATTAAGAGCTCCTTGTTTGTACTCTATGAATTGTGTTTCTAAGTTTGAGCCCTTAATGCAAGAGAGACAGATATGTTAAAGCTTCTTTCAGAGACAGGGCACTCCAATGCCCATTCCTGTATACAGCAAAACACAGAACTTTGGCAAAAATGTCACTTTTGTAACGCAAGTTATTCATAACTTCTCACTGTGCCAAGAGGGGAACATATTCAGTCTCCTAAGAAAAATTATCAATGAAATCTGGGACTTTCCATCTGGTGGTGCAGAGAAACAGCAAAAGGTTGTTTTGATTTTCATTCATTAATATGGGAAATGAGCCAGAATTATGTTTGAAGACTCCAGTTCCCTACTTAGATCTGATTTGTTCTACTTCATGCTTTGTGTTTATAAGTCTGTGTTTTTATTGAATAAGAGCCAATTAAGCTCCAGCTTCCTTGGAAAGTAGCTCACTCCAAGCCTGTTCCCATATACAGCGAATCACAGCACTCTCGATAAAACTTCACTTTTTTGACTCAAACAATTCACAATGGCCGCATTGTGCCAAGAGTGGTAACCCATTCAGTCTTCTCAGAAAAAGCATCCATGAGGTTTGGGACTTTCAACCTAGTGGTGTATAGAAAAGTCCGAAGGTTTTTCTCTCCCATTCATTCTTAGGGGAAAACAGCCAGAAACATATTTGAAGCCTGTAGGTCCCTAATTAGAGTTGCTTTTTTCTACTCCATGATTTATGTTTCTAAGTGTGAGTTCTTAAGGTAGAAGAACCAGCTAAGGTACAGATTCTTTGGGAAGCAACCCACTCCAATGCCAGTTCCTGTATAGAGTAATACACAGCACTCTGATTAAAATATCATGTGTGTAACTCAAGTAATTCACAACGCCAGAGTCTGGCAAGAGTGGCAACTCATTCAGTATCCTAAGAAAAATCATCCATGAAGTTTGTGACTTTGTAACTTTTGAAGCAGAAAAATTGCCGAAGGGCTTTTCTCTCCCATTATTTCCTACGGGGAGAAAGGTAGAAACTAGTTTAGAGATTCCAGTTCCCAATTTAGAGCTGCTTGTTGCTATTCCATGATTTGTGTTTTTAAATGTGTGTTCTTAACGCAGAAGGGAAAGCTAAGCTCCAGCTTATATGGGAAGCAGGGTATGCCATTGCCTGTTACCACATTCAGCGAAGCACAGAACTCTGTCTAAAATGTCACTATTGTAATGCAAGTAATTTAGAACTGCTTGTTTGTACTCCATAATATGTGATTATAAGTGTGAATTCTTAACTCAGAAGAACCAGATAAGCTCCAGACAGACTCTTTTGGAAGCAAGGCCTTCTGATGCCTGTTCCCTCATACAATGTAACCCAAAACTCTGGCTAAAACATCATTTTGTAACTTTAGTAATTAACAATGCTGTACTGTGCCAAGTGTGGCAACTCATTCATTCTCCTAAGAAAAGCAACCGAGAAGCTTTTGATTCCTCAATGGGTGGCATAAAGAAACTGTATAAAGGTGTTTTCTCTCCCACTCATTCCTCTGGGAAAAGAGCTACAAACATGTTTTAAGATTCCTGATCCCTAGTTATAACTGCTTGTTTCTACTCCATGGTTTGTGTTGCTCAGTGTGATTTCTTAATGCAGAAGAGCCAGGTCAGCTCCAGCTTCTTTGGGAAGCAGGGCACTCCAATACCTGTTCCACTATAGAGTGATACACACAACACTGGCTAAAACATCACTTTTGTAACTCAACTATTTTAGAGCTGCTTTTTTGTGCTCTATGGTTTGTGTTTCTAAGTGTGAGTTTTTAACGCAGAAGAGCCAGCTAAGCCGAAGCTTATTTCTGAGACAGGCCACTCCAATGCCTGTTCCTATAAACAGAGAAACACAGAACTCTGGTTAAAATCACACTTTTGTAACTCAAGAAAATCACAACACAGCACTGTGCCAAGAGAGGCAAATTTTTCAGTGTCCTTGGAAAAAATCATCTGTGAGGTTTTGTTTTTTCTAGCTGATGGTGCAGAGAATCTTCAGAAGGGTGTTCTCTCTCCCATTCATTCCACAGGAAAGGACGCCAAAAGACATTGAAGACTCCAGTTCCCCAGTTAGCACTACTTATTTCTACTCCATGATTTGTGTTTCTAAAACTGAGTTCTTAACGAAGAAGAGTCAGGTAAGATATAGCTTCGTTGGGAATCAGGACACTCTAATTCTTGTTCCTGTATACAGAGAAACACAGAACACTGGCTAAAATGAACCTTTTACAACTCAAGTAATTCACAATGGCCACATTGTGCCAAGAGTGGGAAATCATTCAGTATCCTCAAAAAAAGTATCCATGAAGTTTGGGAATTTCCAGCTGGTGGTGTAGAGAAACTTCATAAGGGTGTTTCCTGCCACATTCATTCCTATGGGAAAAGAACCAGAAACTTGATTCAAGACTCCAGTGCCCTAAAGAGAGCTGCTTGTTTCTACTCCATGATTTGTGTTGATAAGTGTGAGTTCTTAATGCAGAAGAGCCAGCTAAGCTCCAGCTTCTTTGGGAAGCAAGGCGCTCCAATG
>NDGN010716596.1:0-14114 GCA_002564285.1 Tympanoctomys barrerae | reverse complement strand
TATTCTTTTTAGGATGCCACAGATGGCAAAACCCAAATAGACATAGAAGCTTCCAGAAGGGAGTTAAATGTTTAGAGACTGCTCCCAAGGTGAACTGGTCGCAGGCGAACGGGTCTGGGTGGATTATCTTGGACGCAGACGGCGCTCAGCCTGGCCTCCTCCGTCAGATCTGTGATTACTAGTGGTGGGGCCTCTGAACTCAATAAGTTGTTCTGAATTTGATTTCATCATCTTTAAAATGAGCATAATAAGTGAGGATTAAAAGAGACCGTGGGTAAAATAAGCACTAAATAGAGGCTGCCTCCTCTAATAGTTAGGCCGAGGCACCGTGCTGTACAGGCATAAGAGAATGATATTTCCTCCCATCTTTCTGCAGTTTTCTTAGGGACGATTGTCAGCCGGGCACATTCATGCAGTTTCCCAACTGCCAGTGGGTACAGGCAGTTAAGTTTCTTCAGCCAAACATCTATTTTAACTGTTTTCTTTTCAATTGAACATATGCACCTCTTTTTTTAAATAGAATTAGATTTTATGAGTCACTGAAGGACAGAAGTTACTTCCTCCCCAAATTTGCTGCCATGGCCCAGCAATAACTCCGCTGCAAGGCATGCTGGGAGAGTCATCAACCCAGGCTGCAAGCGTGACAAGGAGAGGGATGCAGGTTTCCATCCACAGAACTGAACGCTGATGCCGTGTGTGTTGAGTCCCAAGTGTCCAGGGGGTCCTGGTAGCAGTCCCCTCCGTGTTGGCAGCGGCACCCAAGGCGGTGGCTGCATGTCAGGGGCGTGCTGCCCGCGGCGTTGGCAGCTGTTTCACGATCACTGGATCACAAGAAGCAGAATGCCACAAAGGCCACGGCGTGCCTGAGCCCACGAGAACGATGATCCCTAATTCTAAAGTGATCTAGAATAAATTTATGCTTCTCCCTTGCTTTGCTTGTCTGCCTGTGCTCACCAGTGCCTCCGTTGCCCCTGTCTATTCACCACTTTCCATAAATTCCAATTCATACTCACAGGAAAGATTGGTTGTATTTCAGCCCGCTGTTTACTCATGGCCCAGTTAGCCGCTGACTGGGTACTAATTCAGTAGGAACCTTATATCAGGGGTGTTACCTACAGGGAAGGAATCATTGGCGCTCCCCCCAGTGGGAGGTGTCATCCTGCGTCCCGGAGACTAACCCGGTACAAGCTGGGCGCAATGGTACAAATATGGCATCATCACCTCCGTGGAGAGGTGGGGAGAGCTTGGCAGATATCAGGACCGTAAGGCCATTCGAGGAAAAGGAGAGCAAGAAAGGAGCCAGGAATGCAACCAGACCATGCATGCAGAGCCAGGGCAGGGAGGAGGAGGCACAGCTTGAGTCTCTCTGTTTTCTCGGTGGTGGCTTTTGCATGTTCATTCAATAATCAAAGGTCTGTGGAAACCCAAGGACATGGTTCTGGCCCTCGAGAACTTTGATCTCTATTTGGAAGAACATGGTTTGCAAAGTTAACGAAAAGAGAGGAGATTCTGATGTGACTCTAAGGTTGTCAGATACAGGCCGGAGGGCTGCGTGCATCAGCACGTGTTCCTAGCCACGCCCTCGCGTGTGTGGAGCTCTGAGCTTGCACGAGCCCAACAGGCGTCCTCTGGGCTATCTAGAAACATCCCGTGTGGTGGTGGGGCAGCTTTATCCTGCCCCTGCGGGAAGTCAGTGACCAGCCCCGTGTCTCAGCAGGTTTCTGCTCTGCCTTCTCTGGTGAGAAATAGAGGGAGTGACTTAAGACAAGCTGAATTTATTGGCTACCTTGGAAAGTCATTAAGCATTATTAAAGTGACAAATTTTTATAGTACCTCCCCTGAGTACCCGGTACTGTGTGCAACTGCCCGTCTGGTTGATTTTGCCCACCCCTGGTGTCTTATTAAAAGTGGCGGGTGTCCCCCGACACTTGCTCGGGCATCACAGCACACTCCACTCCCGGCTGCCGTGGGCAAGGCTGTCTCTGAAACCCCTGCCCCCTCGGGGTGCTCGCCAATGAATCCTGCATATGCCACATAGTCGTCGTTTGCAACCAGATGGTCCTCACGCTCACGTTTCACGTTTGGGAGATCCTAGCCAACGTTTTGATGGTGTGGTGACAGACAGACATTGAGTTTTATTAATTTATTGATAGACTGGGGAGATAAAGGCAAAAAGGGAATTTAAAATGAACTGAAGTCCCTTCGAGCGTGGAGGGCGAGGGTAATGGTGTAATGAAGAGTCACAGCAACAGTAATTTTGGAAAAGCACTTGAAGGGTGAGCAGCCTGGCTAGTTTAAAGAGAAAAATGGAGAGTTGGTCTTTCTGAGCTTTTAATTGGAGATGACAGTAGAACACCCACGTAGAAACGTCCTGCAGCCAGCTGGAGCTGGCTGGAGCGCAGGAGGGAGGAGAGGACAGAAATATAAGTCAAAATTCATCAGCCAGAGAGATGAAGGGTGGAAGCACTGAGCTGTGGTGGGCTCTTAGCAAGTGAGGAGCCGGGCTGGGCCCCAAATAAGTGCCCAGTGCCCTTCGATTTTCGTGTGGAAGAGTCCAACGAATAAGTCCTAGCAGAAAAACTGTAGGGCGTGATGCTAAGAAAAATCTATTGGGGATTTGCAGTGATTCTATAGGAAGAGAAAGAAACAAAGCCCAACTCCAGGGAGCTGTGGAGTGGGGTAATTCCGTAAGAATCGGAGGCAGCGGCGAGGGTCCGCTCAGCCGGCGCCGCCACCGCTGCTCACTCCGGGCCTTGCGTGCAGTTCCTTTTATCATGTTCAGTCTTAAGCTAAGGTTTAAGCTAGTTATGTATTCATTTCCACCGAGACCCTAAATTCTCTGAGGGGAGGCCAGCATTTTGGTCTAATAGCACGACTTGCAAAACTCAGTGAAGTTTCCGGGACTCACCTTTCTGCTCAAGATTGGCTCTCGTGTGCCTTTGGCAGTTTCCCAGACTCTGGCGTTCCTTACTCTGGAGTGGGCGATGGACTAGGTAGCCCATGGACAGATGAGATTTTTAAAAAGTAAGCCATTTAAGGGATGGATTTCTGAAGCCAGGCTGGAAATAGCGTAGAGATAATACACTCCAGATACAAATGTGTTTTTCACAGAGACGGTGAATTTCCATTTATGACTTTGCTGTGAAGTTTTTAATTTTTTAATTGTGTATAAATAAAGACATAAATTTCCAAAAATATTTTAAATTAGACAAACTTGTTTGAGATCTTGAAGCTGGTTGGGTGATGACTGAAATTGTTTTCTCCTTTATCTTTCATATTCCGATGTCATCTTGCCTCACCCAAACTTGACTCTACCTCTTACTGGGTTCCAAGCATTTTATTGTCCCTTTTCAGAAATAACAGACAGAAAATCAGAAGCTTAAGAAAACTGAGGTATGTTTTTTGCACCAGGCCATTAAGGAAACACAATTACGAAGGCGCAGCCAAACGCGTCCATAGGCTGCCCAAGGTTCTCTTCAACTCCAGTGTCTTTTGGACACGTATCTGGTCTCTGCCTCTCGTCTGGGGAATCCTTGACACTGGGCATCATGCGTTATTCTCAGCAGCACCCTGGCAGTGCGATAGGGCCTGGCACAGGCCAGGCATCGTGAGAGGCTCAGAAACAAAAGGGCGGTTAGATGCCAACCATAACATTTAGTAGCTGGGGCGCTGCTGTACCAGTGCCAGCCGCTGTACAGCTCAGGGCTGCTGGATCTCTGGGCTTCTCCTGCATGGTCACTGGTAGAAATGGACCCCAAAACAGGCGCTGCAGAGGAGCTATCCCCAGTTTTGGGATTCTGACTCCTGAGTTTGGGGGCAAGTTGTATTAATTCAGGCAGAAATCAAGCAAGTGAAATCTCTCCCTCATTTCTCTTTCTTTGGCCGTTGCCATCTGTTAGTTTTAAAAATAATTTTAAAACAAGTGCTTTGGTTCTCTTCAATGTGCAGCAGACAGATGCTAATTTTAGGCTTGTTTTCTATCAAAAATCCCCCTGGAGAACCAGGGGCTGGATGTCGGCAGCTCTGGCTCACTGTCTGCATTCTGCCACCAACTCTGTATGACCTTTTAGTGAGTTCCGTAGTCCTTGTGCTCTGCAAGTAGTCATTCCGCTCTGCAAGTAGTCATTCCACTCCCCTCTGGGCCTCGCAGTAGGGTGGTAAGAGGGAGAAACAGTGTTGGTCTGAGGAAGAGAAATTAATGTTTTAAGAAGCTGTTTACCTCGGGCGCCTTCTGCATCTCTCCTCTCTGTTTTGCTGCACAGATAGATCTCTGCGCTCCTCTTGGCCCCTTCTAGACTCCAAAGCGAGGGCAGGCCCAGACCCCAGCCGCCTTCTGCCCAGAGTCTAGCTCAGGCTTACGTGCAGCGCGTACTCACTGGAAGCAGCGTAAGAAGAGGTGGCTAGCACAGACTCTGGGACCAAACTGCCCGGATTCAAATCCTGGCTGCACCCGTTACCATGACAACTGGCAAGTTACTTACCCTCTCTGAGCTTTAAACTTCATATCTTAGAATAAAAGAGAGTGCTGATTCTACTTGTCGTGTGAGGTCTAGAGACCGGAGGGAGGCATGGTAGATGAGCCACTTAGTTCACGTATGTATCAAGAGCCCCACGTTTGGCAGCTTTATTTAATCGTTGTGGTTCTGGCTATCAGGCACTCAGCAAATGCACATGCACATGTTATATGCAGGATAAACAGTGCAGTGTAAGAAAGATTGTTTTCTCTTTCTTTGAAACAGGCCCTCGCTATGTAGTTCAGGTTGGTCATGAATTCACCATGGAGCACAGGCAGGCCTTGGGCTCAAGGCGATCCTCCTGCCTCAGCCTCCCAAATGCTGGGGTTACAGACATGCGCAACCTTGCTGGGCATCATGCATTATGTTTTCATTAATTTGCCATTTTTTTAATGGTGAATTAATGGCCAATTAAATGTTATATACTTTTTGTTTATTACACTAGGGCAGGTGAAGAATGTCTTTACAGTGAAGAGAAGACTAGACATAGACAGTTTAAGTAACTGCTCAGAGTTGGACAAGTCGGAAATAGAACATGATTCCAAATCCTGTATTGGTTCGAAGGCGGAACCTTTGTCTTCCCCTTCACCCAACACACACACACACAGATACACACACGCACGCATGCACACCCCTGTTCTTCTGGCTTTATAGCCCCTCACAACCGCTTTGCAACTTTTGACACCAAACCCTGTTAGACTGAGACTTAACCAAACACAAAAATATAATTCAAGCACAAAATTGGATTTGTAATTCTCTCTTTTTTTCCTCTTCTCTTCAATTTGATCATGACCCACCAGGTTGATTTGATGGTTGGTTAAAGGAAGGTACAACTTGAGTTTGGACAACACTGCTTCAGTGACGAGGCACGACCCTCGGGCTGACCTCTTTGGTTTGTGGCCCTGGGCACGTGTCACTTGGGCCCCTAGTCACTCTGCTGGAGCTGGCTGCTTCTGTGCTCCTCCTCTTCTAAGTCAAGTTATCAAAACCTAGATGTAGACTGATTCTCCGAAGCTCACGCCTCAGCAGCTGGCGGGGTGGGAGCCTGCCAGAGCACCCTCTCGCTGTGTGCCTGGTGTTAGAAGGCCCCTAGCTCCTCATGCCTCTGGGAGCTCCATTCATTTGTGCAGGCAGTGTACACTGAGGGCTTCCTTTGGCCAGGTGTGGTCCTGGCTTTGTGGCGTACGGAGGTAAATAAACTTGACGTGGTCGCTGGCTTGCGAAGCTGCCGGTCATGTGTGCATTCGACAATGTCTTGCTGAATAAAAACCAAAGTTTTTCCCCCCCCCATGTACCGCTACCATCTGAGTTCCTTGTCACCTTGCTGGCTCTCTCTCGCTCGCTCGCTCGCTCGCTCTCTCACTCTCGCTCTCTCTGTCTCTGTCTCCTTTCTCTCCGGTTACACTGGCTCCCCACAGGTCCTAAAGAGCTGCAGCTGTGCTGGAGCCTCAGGGCCCTTGCATGTTTCTGACATCTGAGGGGCCCTTGTTCTAAATATATTCATAGTGGCCTCCATCACTTCCTTCAGCATTAGCTGAAGCATCCTCTTCAGAACACAGTATACCTTGAACGCTTTATTAAAATTGCAAACCTTTTCTCCATCTTATCTAGTTGGTATTTCCAGTCCCCCTTAATCTGGTTTATTTTCCGTAGTACATTTTGCCTTAAGATAAATAAGTAAAGTATTATTTTTGTCTTGTGTTGTTTTGGATTGGTCCTTTTTTTTTTTTTTTTAGCGGTACCAGGGGTCAAATTCACCTTGGCCAGGCAGGCGCTTATGCCGCTGAGCTATCTCCCTGGCCCTGGTGGGTGTTTTTGTTGTTGTTGTTGTTGTTTGTTTTTGTTTTGTTTTGTTTTGAGACAGCAGGCTGGCCTTGAACCCACTATGATAACCCAAGCTGGCCTTAAGCTCCTGGTGATCTTCCTGCTTCAGCCTCTCGAGTGCTGGGGTCACAGGTGTGCACCACCACGCCCAGCTGTCAGTGCTGCCTTAATCTCTGTCTCCTGAACCAAAAATGAAAGATAAAGGCAAGAAATTTTTGCTGATTTTTTTTTTAGCTGTTTCCCCCAGCACCAGTATAACCTGGTATCCAGTAGGGCTTTATAAATATTTTTATTTAATAAATGAATGAATAAATAGGTGAAGTGAATAACCATTTAGTTAAATATATAATTACAAGTTATGATGCGATCAGCAGGAAGAAGCGGCCCATGCAGCTCATGAGAGAATATAACACACAGAGCTAAATTCGAGTGGGTGAGCTGAAGGAAATGATTTTTTTTAGTCTGGAACATGAGGGGGACTTCAGCTCCCTGTAAATAGTTAGTGCAGACCCTGCCTTTTTAAGCCAGAGAAAAGTAGCATGAAGGAGTGACTTACCCCAAGCAGATGTCTCCAAGAAGACGTGAAATCACTTATTCATGGGACGAACCTCCCTTCTGGAAGGAGAGAAGGCAGATCGCAGGTAGGTGCCGCCGGCAGCGTGTGGCACCCACCTGTCTCCCGAAATCGCAGCCATGGCTTGATGTTGCTCCAGTCTGCCCTTTCCAGGGGAGGAAACCCAGACGCTGAATGGCCCCCCACACCTTCCAGCCCTCAGCAGGCGAGGCTAGGCATCCGCTTAGTCTTGGGGACACCAAAGCCTGTGGCATTCGCTCCTAGGGCACCTGCTGTGCAGTAGATTTGAGCAAGGAGCGGGTCTGCTTTACAGCCAGAAAGGGCGGGGCCCTTGTCCTGAAGGTGCTTATGATATCTCTGGAGAGATGGAGTGAGAAAAATTCCCTAAGGGGTGCTGATATTCTCCAATTTTTAAATTTCTGGTTGTCTTTCTAGACGACTGTTTTTCAAGCTTGTGTCATTCCTGTTGTGTTTTGCTTTTGGTGCTCACTGTGTTAGCTGCTTGTAGCCAAGTGCAAGGCTTGCCTGCCCAGAACTCTGGCTTTGGATTCCAAGTGAAGGCACAGTCAGGTGGCCTGTGGGACCGTGGTCCTCCGAAGGCCTCTCCAGGGCAGAATAACATGTGTCCAGGGTGCTCCCTCGCGGGAGGGAGGAGCGGCGCCGGCTGTGGGCAGCAGCCTCAGTCTTTGCCAAACACACTTGTCCCTTCCCACGGCATGGTGGCTGTCTTCCCCAGAGTGAGTGACCCAAGAAATAGACAGCAGAGGCTGAAAGCCTCATAGGACCTGGCCCCAGAAGTTGTGTGTCCTGTCGGCTCTAGGAGAGGTTTACTTTTTGGCTTTGGTGCCAAGAACTAACCCCAGGCTTCCAGCTTGCTAGGCAAGCGTTCTACCACTGAGCCAAAGCCCCAGTCCTGCCCTATTGGTTTTATACAAGTCAGTCCTACTCATTGTAAGAGGGCGCTATTCAAGAATGTGAATACTAGGAAGTCGAAAATCACTGGAGGGCCAAGGTAGATGGAGCCAAGGTGGATGGGGCTAGCATGGATGGAGCAACAGGGATGGGGCCGTTGAGGATGGGGCCATTGAGGATGGGATCAGCACAAATGGGCCAACGGGGATGGGGCTGTTGAGGATGGGGTGAACAAGGATGGGGCCAGCACAGATGGGCCAAGGTAGAGGGGGCCAACGGGGATGGGGCCAATGGGGGTGGAGCCAACAGGGGTGGGGCCAAGGCAGATGGGGTCAATGAGGCTGGGGCCAAAGGGAATGGGATCAGCAAGGATAGGGTGAATGCGGAAGGGGCCCCAGTAGGGCCCTTAGCTACCTATTGATCATAATATTGCTTACTAAAGTATTTAGTAAGTACTTTCTACTTTTTACTACAACTAACATTATCCTGAAGAATGGTATTAGTTAATCACAAGATTAATGTGCTTTTTTATTTTCGAGCACAGATGAACTTAAGCTTGCGGTTATTCGTGAAACCACGATGTGTGCTCACCCTTGCTTATTTGCCCCTTGCGGGGGGGGGGGCATGCAGATTTTGCCCATGAGGAAACAGTGGCCCCCCATGCAGGGATCGGTCAGGGGCTCGGGGTCTCGCTATTAGTCTCCACTGCTTGCTGCCCTCCACCTGGCGCTTGAGCTGTCACAGGATGCTGACCTGCCCTTCGCCTTCTTTCTCCAGGACCGCTTGTACTTCGTGATGGAGTACGTGAACGGGGGCGACCTCATGTACCACATCCAGCAGGTTGGCCGGTTCAAGGAGCCTCATGCAGTGTAAGGAAGACGTCGCTGTGTTTTCTCCTTGGGCGAGAGGGTGGGCTGTTGGTTTCTTGGGATTTTAGGCAAAGGTGGGTCCTTAAACTTCTGAAGCTTTTTCTTTGTGAGAAAAGCGTTGTGCTTAGTAGGCTGCCCCAAGCCTCATGCTGCCGAGAACACGGCATTCTAGAGCCACCACTGTCTCTCTGTGTCCAACTCTCAACCTGGTTCCTGAGGAAGGTCTTGTAGCTTCCTTGGGAAATGCCGCTGTAGGGTTTGTTTGTTCATTTGCTGATATTTATGGAGAGCTTACTGTGTTCCAGACCCTAAGTGCTTAATAAACATGGTCTCATTTAATCCCAAGAAAAATACTAGCACATGGATTATTATCTTCTCTGCTTAGCAAACAAGGACGCTGAGACCTGGAGGGCTTCGGAACCTGGCACTGTCCGTATTGCACCATTAGTGTGAAGATGATCCAGGATTCTGAACCACAAGTCTTGTTCATTTTCTGTCTCCTGCATCACTTGGCCTCTTAAATTTGTCTTGAGGAAGACGGATGAAGGATAAGGTCAAATAATGGCAGGACTCTGTGGTTCCCGGATTGGGGTGTCTGGTTCTAGATTTTGGAAATACATCTCCCTGCTGGTCCATTTTCTTTTCGGCCCGCATGCCAGCCTCAAGTCTCTTAATTTTAGAACAAAATTCTCATGATGTTACTTTCCTGCTTAGAACCTGTGGGTGAACAGAAATGTGGCCAGTCATCAGAAAAAGCACTGGTACCCTTTTCTGGGGAGCTGCTGAGCTGCACCCCTCAAGAAACTCCGCAGGGCTTTCCTGAAATGGTGCTAGGGAGGCAGCAAGCCTTTGGTGAACATTAGCTGTCTTTAGTACTGAAACCTGCAGCAGTTTGAAATTCAGCCCTATCCAGCCAAGTATTCCAAGGGGTCCTCGCTGCTAGGAGATTGCTGGACCTCTGCCCTCGTGCAGTTGGGCCTGAGGCAGCCTGCTGTCCCTTCTGTCACCCTCCTCATTTATTCACCATCTCAGCTTTCTATCCAGCATGCAGCTGACCACTCGAGGGAGACGTTCACCCCATACCCAGCTCACCATTGCCTTGATTTCTGAGCATTGTCAAGCACATGGCTTCCTTGAATTTCTCCATCTCTCTTTTTTGTTCATTTCAGATTTTATGCTGCAGAAATTGCCATTGGCCTGTTCTTCCTGCAGAGCAAGGGCATCATTTACCGGTAGGTGGACGCCGCTGTGCTTTCCGTCTCCTCCTCCTCACCCTCCGCTCCTTCCATCCCTGCCTTTCTTCAACGGCTTTTAAAATTAGATCCCATGGTGGGGGAGGGTCCTCCAGCACTAACTCAGGCATGTGTTCTTCCAGGCAGCCTCGCCCACTGCCCTGGCAGAGCTCGGGTAGCTCGATATGGTGACAGAAAAATCTTGATGGACAGTGTCACCCGCAATGGTGTAGGTCCCCACACATGAGACCATTTGTGCTAACACATGGAGTCCCACCAAAGGGCCTCCATACTTCTTTCTCCTGACCGTGGACCCCACAGTTAGAGAGCAAACAAGGAATCTTTGCTGGAGGAATGTGGCAGATCACATTATTATTATTATGAAACAAAAATTTTTTTGCATGTCACTACAATTTAGAAATGGATCTCTGAGTAGCTTGCCCTGCAAGACAGGAGTAAGCTCAGAACCTGGCATTTGCCAGTTTTTGAAGGCGCAGGTGTCTGGCCGTAGCTGTGTGAGTCACAGCGCTCTGCATTTCATGCGAGGCAGACTGTTGTGGTCAAGGCTGATGTGTGTCAGTGAGTTCCGGGCATGGGGTCTGCGTGTGCTACGGGGTGCACATGGCGTGGGCAGCACGCCTGGGGGATGCGCCATGCACAAGGGGCTGGCAGGCCAGGGGCTTCCAAACAGTACTGGGCATGGATGAGGGTTGGTGGAAGAGATCTCAATGAGCCATGAAAGTCTGTTCCATTAATTCAGTGAGCATATTTATGAAAAGCCTACTAAGTGTTCAGCACTGCTTTGGGTGGAAGAAATATAGCAGGAAAGAAACCAGACATAACTCTCGCCCCGTGGAACCTACATGCTGCTGGTGTGAGGCT
This sequence comes from Tympanoctomys barrerae, assembly GCA_002564285.1. Classification (NCBI taxonomy): domain Eukaryota; kingdom Metazoa; phylum Chordata; class Mammalia; order Rodentia; family Octodontidae; genus Tympanoctomys; species Tympanoctomys barrerae. Next base: position 3,307 of record NDGN010716596.1, on the reverse strand, counting down.
GACACCTCAGCTAACCTTAAAATATGGTCTATCGAGTATTCAGTGATGCCTAGAAAACAAATCAGCAAGGAAAGGACTTGGATGTGCTGGTGGTGGATGGCGGCCTCTCGTTCTATAAGCAGCCTGCCATGGGGTCTGGAGAGTCAGGGGTGGCCTAGGAACCCTGAGCCTCTTGCTACAGCCGAAGGAAGTGGGACCATAAGGCGTGAGGAGGCTGACCCAGGAACGTTCTGGGCAGGTAGCGCAGGCAAGGCTGGAGGTACGGGTGGCTAGAGGGATGAAGGTAGGGCCTTGCAGGATGCTTCCAGAGCCCTGGGTCTTACCCACTGCTAGCAATGGAGCTGTGACCTCGAGGCCGGATGGATGCTACTCAGAACACGCGGGGTCCCACACTTTCCATGGTCTCTTGAAAACGGACGGATGAAGGCTGAGAAGTTTTCCTGGCTCAAAGGTGACTGCAGTGAAGGAGGATAATTCACATTTTAAATAATACATTCATCCCTCTGTGCTGGTGTTCAGTGAACAGGGGCCACCATGTGAGCAGGAGATGGGAGACACGCTCCTCGCAGTCCTCTGTCGCCCTTTGCTCTGTCAACGTGAGATCCTCTTGTGGGGATTGGTGTATTTCTGGTGTTGTCGCTTGATGGTGAACTGCAAAAATCAACTGTCATGCATTTGACCTGGTTCTTGTGTTTCTGGCGGTTTCCGTGTGACATGAGCCCTAAATCCAAGCCAGTGACTCGAGTTGTGCTTAACAAGAAAAGCAGGGGTCATGGGTAATAGCTCATGCTGCGTGATTTTCACCTGATCTGCTGACATTAGGTCCAAACTCTTATGCAGAATGTATCCCAGCCCTTGGGAGGCAAAAAACAGGAGGTCACTACAAGTCTGAGCTGTGTCGTAAGACCCTGTAGACCCTGCACTAAATATTTTTTTGAAAAAAGATATTTATGCAGAATGTTCTGCTAAATGAAAAGACCCAACCAGGTTCTTGAGAAGCTTAAATATGGAACTGCAATTATATTGGAAGAAATTGCAGCCCTACAGTAGGACCCTGGAGAGGAAATAAATAGAGACCTCATCAACTGAGGTGAGATTTAGGGCTAGTTTCCAGTTTGACAGGGAGCCAGATTGGGGCCTGCCATGCACAAGTACCAGCCGTGGTAGGTAGACACTAAAATCCTAAAATTGTGACTTTGAGTCCTAAGACCATACATGCTCTAAAACCCTTTCTCCTAGCCTAACCACACATGCCCCCTGTGCCCTCCGTTATGAATATGATTTTAAAGGAACAGTTGTATTTTAAGCCAATCCATATCAAAACTCTTCATTGTAGAAGAACAGAGTCCATTTCCTACTGTAAAGATGGGCAGCGCCCGTGTTAATTTTCCCAGCCTGCCTGCAGCAAGCACATGACCTACCTCGGATTCCAGTCAGATCACCCAAGACCTTGAGTCAGAAGCCGTGACCAAAGACCTGTGCCCGTGGAATTGAGTGTGACCACAGCCATCAGCCACGGCTCATTCCCTCAGCCAGAAGAGGTGGGGCTCTTGACCGCAGGACACACAGCGCAGCACTGGTGCTGTGTGGAACGAGGGGTGAGGTTCCTCAGCTCCCTTGGAGAGCTCAGGGGTGCCTCAGAGCCTTTCTATAGATTCCTTTTCCAAGAAAATCATGAGAGTTGGTTTTTGCTGTTCACCATCAAGAGACTCAATTTAATTGAGACAGAATTCTTGAAATTGATCATCAAATGAAAGCCATAAAAAATTACTTGACAAAAAGACACATGGCTTTAGAGTTTCATAAAGATTGTGTTCATGGTGGTAAAATCTTTAAAAATGTTACAAATCACTCTCTTCATTTAGCTCTCTACTTCATTGGGCATTTCTTAAGGAAAGAGGATGAGAAATTATGCCTGACATTCGCTTCCTGAGGAACGTTGCTGGAGTGTGTGTGTGTGTGTTTAGGTTCTTCTTGCCAAACCTAGTGTCTGATTTATTGATCATTATCTCTGGATTATGTGTTGATTCAGGCTATAATGGATTTCTGAAAAATGAAAACAATTGCTCCAGCCTCCTCTTGAATCAGAAATGAGAATTTATTACGGGGAACAGAAGGACACGGTGTAACATCGGAGCAAGTCTGTGTGCCAACGAGTGCGATGGGGCTGCCTCCTTCCTGCTCCTCCCTGCAGAACCCGCTTGGGTTTGGCACCTGAAAATGCTTTTCTATAATAAATGAAGACATTATCATTCCTCTCATGGCCCCCCGCTGGCTTGTTTCTGGCTTTGTGGTCAGGTGGAAAGGGTGTTACGTGGTATTATAATGAAATAATATGTGCAGCCAGTATGTTTACTTGAAGGAAGTTGCTGTAAGTCCAGCCTTTCTGAGTTCCAACGTGGTACACAGCGTGGAGCATGACTCGCAGATGAGCGTTGAGGTTGGCTGTAGTTGGTACCATGGACAGCGCCAACGGCAGCCAAAGGGGGCGTTGCTGTTGGCAAACAGCAGGAGCAAAGGGACCTCCCCTGGGACCAAGAGCCTTCACAGGGACGCATAGAAGATGCAGAGACATATTTCCAGGTTGTGTCCTTTTAGTTGGAAGTGATGCTGGCTACTCCATTCACACAAATGTAAATTAAAAGAGACATTTATTGGGTACCATAACTGAGAAGTCCAGGCAAGGTCTGAACTTCATACTGCAGAGGTTTAAGCAGTGTTACATGAGCTGCTGTGTCACCCACCCTCGAGGCTCTGCCTCTCGTTACCAGCTCTGGTCTCTATCGGGTGACCCCTGGAGCTTGTAGGCTTATATTTTACCCCTAAGCCTCTATGCTTATCTCCCATCCAACCCCAATGTAAAGAGAACTTACAATGCAGAGCCCATGGATACAGTGTGCGTCACGTGTCCATCTCTGACCCAATCACCATGGCCAGCAAGCTGTGGTACTTCTGCTGGCCACACAGGCTCGTGCCCGCCTCTGGGGCCAGAAGTTAGGGCTGCGTATGGTCTGAGAAGCAGGAAATGGTGGCCTCATTGGAAGATGCTTAGCTAAGCAGAAGCCACAGCCCTCCCCAGTCCAGTCGAGAAGCTTGAGGGGAGAGCCCTGGATCGGGGAGTGGGTGGTCTCACTCTCAAGAAATTACACTTCTTCCTCCTCTGTTAGGCCCAAGGCAGTCTGGCCTGTAGATTATCCCTACTCGTTGGTGCTGCAACACAGAGAGTTAACACTGCAAAGCATGTGTAGGAAGAAACTGCCGGTCCTGAGGGGATCTTATGCGCTGAGGAGTGCAGGCATCCCCTGAG
>NDGN010716328.1:0-11040 GCA_002564285.1 Tympanoctomys barrerae | reverse complement strand
AGAGGAAAGTAGGCCCATATGACTCCATTACTTATGTGCCCTGAAATTCTTCATCAAAAAGGATCAAAGATTGATCTCTCTTTTGAGCATTTCCTTCAGCTTAAGACTGCTTAATGCTAATTATTTTAAGCATTAAAAATCATAGTTTTTGTTAAGATAAGCTCTTGCTATGTAGTTCAGGCTGACCGAAATTCTGAAACTATAGCAGAGATGAAGAGCAGCCAAGTGGTTAGCATGATGATTATAGATGCTTTTTCCAAAAGACTGAGACACATTTTGATAATGTCAAGCTGATTATATCATATAAGGTTATTTTGCTGTCTTTTGAGGTCTTTCATTCCCTTCAAATAAGAGGCCAAAAAATTATGTTGAGACTCTACTAGAAATGAATGTCAATTGAGAATATTCTTCATCCTGACATGAGCCTGTCTAGAAATCTGGTTGTCCCTAATAAAACTGTACCTCCCATCATTAGGAACACACTGCACTGGGGGAGCTACTGCTCTCATCAATTCAAATGCCACTGCACCTCTTTTCCAGATAGCAGCATGACAAGTAATTCTCAGAGATCATGACAAAGGCAACAGATGGAAATTCAAGGGATAAATAAGTACATCTACACTACAGTGGGGGACTTCAAAATTTCCTTTCAAATAGAGCCAATTAAGACACAGGAACTCTGACAGGAGTTCCACGACAGGAAAAGAAAAAGAACACACCATCCATGTCACTGTTTTAATTGGCTCCACAAAGGCAGCATTTTCTAACTGTTTGAAATCAAATCTTGCCAAACTGCATAAAACATACTTAGATATCTGGACAACACAATATGCTTTGACGGCCACAAAGCTTTCCTGGTGTCTTTGCCAAAAGAGACAGTGTCAAATTATTCAAGGGCAAGAGTTGGTGTCATCCAATGAGCAAACAATCCAGGACCATAATCAGGTGGAAGAACAGGGAGCCCAAATTTTGCTTACATTGTCCTTGCATAGACAGAAAAATTGGCCACTACGGCTCCAATGTCACAATGTCCAATGGCTACTAAATGTCACAGATGTCCAGAAGTCCAATTGTTTTTTCAGGTTTACTTAGTCTCTTAACTTAATAAAACTAAGAGAAATATTTTTCAATGAATTAACATACTTGCTTCAAAATTTATTGAAATGTGCCCAAAATATGAAATGGGCAAACCACAATAAGGAAAACTGGAGTGCTTAGTAAATATAGGAAAACATTCAGACTTACTTTTAACCAGAAGAATACAAATTAAACTAATAATATGATATTGGCTCACAACTTCCTTGAAGGCAAAAATGGAAAATCACACCATACCATGTGTTTGCAAGATGCAAGGGCATAATAACGTGAGGGGAGTGTCTGCTGAAATAGCTAGTACAAAAGTCAACCAGGTCATTTTCAATAAATTAAATTCAAATACGTGCTATGACTCAGGAGTCTCAGACATGATTCTATAGTCTATAGAACTTCTTATAATGCTTCTAAGGGAACCTATAGAAGACAGCACAGTGACATTTTACACTAATAATGGGGCACTGATTAAAGAGTACACTACGGAAAGGACATGCTGTGTCTACAACAACATGGACAGTTTTTTTCAAAACAAGGAAAAAGAATAAGGTAAGAAACAAGACAAGATAAAGAGTACATTATTGTTTAGGTTAACTAAAACTTTAATACCCCAAACTGTACTCTGCATTTTATAAAAACAGAAGCTACAATAAAGAATATCTTTGAGGGGGACAGAATGAGCATATGGTTAGGAAAACAAATGAAAGAAATATAAACTGAAAGACAGAAGTTTCTGGGACTTATACAGTGTGGATTTTAGTATGGGCTATACTAAAATAGTATATACTTAACTTACTTTTTTTTTCTTTTTCTTTTTTTTTTTTTTTTCAGAACCAGGCATTGAACTCAGGCCCTTGCACTTGCCAGGGAAGAGCTTATTCCACTGAGCTACCTCCCTGGCCCCATAACTTACATTTTTTTTTAATTCATCCAAAATAGTGAAACAGAAGTGATACCAAATATTTCTTTTGTTCAAGGGGATCATTTCACTTAAATATAATCCTGCTTGTTCATAGAATATCACATGCAACAGTAAAAGTAAATATTCAACAATTATAGTAGAACAAAAGATTCATAGCATTAAATCATTATTGAGTAACCTGTAAGCACAGATCGCCACTAGAAAGACATGAGCCAACCTGCCAATCAGTTGGGTACAGATTTTGTATAAATGTAAAAGATAAATGTTAAAACATAAGACACTGTTCAAGCTTTATCACTTTAGTTTTATCAGACAGGAATACAGTTTTAGAAACAGATGTAAAGATCATAAAATAGTGAAAATAAACAAGCGTTCCATTAGAGGTTATAAAAGTGTAGTCCAATAAAGCTTACAATGCAACTTTTCCAAAGGATACTTTTCTAGAATTACCTTCAATGTCTCTGACACTTTCTGTTAGCATTCTCAATTGTGGCAAAGCTTTATGCTTATTGAAAGGACATATTTCATTCTTGAGTCACTAGCCAAAGATATAAAATAACAATTCATTGAGCCTTATGTAACCGTTAGTGTAATTCTTTTAGGCTTATTCAGTATGCTCACAATCTTTAACTCTTTTATAATGTGTTTCAGAATCAAATAGTGTAATGGAAAAAAAATAATGAACACATAGGAAGAAATCTTATGGTGTACTTCTAAAACAGTGAAAGTGATTTTTAATAGGGTATAAAATAGGTTTGGAGGCAGAGGCTAAAAAATCCTCAGCTATTCCAAACAGACTTTAAGCCATAGCTACCTACTAGTAATGCAGCCTATCAGTAAATGAATGGCGTTGCAGCCCCCAAAAATGACAGCATTGGATGCCTAGGACCTAGCACTTCCAGTGCTGTTATAAAGAATGAGATACAATGTTTACACACATGGGTCTGATTTTTCACTTAGGAGTATGGTTTTGTGTTGCACCCATTTACCTACAAAAGTCTCCAACGTATCCTTCTCTAATGACCAAGTAGTATACCATTATATTAAAAACCCACACCTTTTTTTTTATCTATTCCTCAGTTGATGTGCATTTGGGTTGTTTCAAAGATCTAGCTATCATAAATTGTGGTGCCATAAACATGGGGGGCACATACATAGCTGTGATATGATGTTTTTAATTCTTCTGGGCTGAATAGAACTGATAATTCGAGTTAATTGAGGAATCCCCACACTGATTTCCATGATTCAGTCGACACTCTCAACAGTGCAGAAGGGTTCCTTTTTCACCACAGCCTGCCCAAAATTTATTTTATTTATTTATGTGTTTGTTTATTTTCGTATTTAGTACAGGGCCTACAGGGTCTACAGAACCTCATTCCACAGATCAGTCTCGTACTGATCCTCTTGTTTTCAGCCTCCTGAGCACTGGAATTACAGGCACACACCACCACAACCAGTCTCATTCACTGTCTCAGGGGCCCTGGGGTCGCGGCCAGCACAGGGATTGAACCCCCAGCCCCTGCAACCCTGCCAGCATTTATTCTCTACTGATTTTTTTATGATAGCCATTGTTTCCACCAAGACTGATAGTGAAATAAATGAGATGCATTTCTGTAAACATCCTATTGTCTCCCTAGTGTGAGAAACTGCACGGGTAAATAAAGTCCAAAGTGTAAAACAGATAGAGTGAATGGAGAAGAAACTGTTCAAAAGAGAAGGCACACTGTGAAGGGAGAAAGAGGAAAGGAAAGAAGAGAAAAAGAAAAAAAAAAGCCTTTACACCCAAGATAGTTAAAATAAATTATACTGCTAGTTTCTCTTACTTCATTAAAAAGATATATTTGTGCTAACATTGTTTGCTGAGGTATCATGCTTAGATCTTGTACTCTGATAACTGCTATGAAGACAGCAATATGCAATGTATTAATCGTTGTAACTTCCCTAGTAACCTGTTTTGAAATTGTTTTATTTTTATTTTTTTCTCTCTAAAATAAAATATAAAGAACTGAGATAATCAACTTGAAGAGGAAATGTTCATTTTGAGTGTGTTTTTAGGGTTTCTGAACATGGTCTGGTGACCCTGATACCTCTGGACAAATAGGAAAATATCAAATCTTAGTAGAGACAGGTGGGGGAGGAAGCCCAATCCTCTCATAGCCATCAGGAGAAAAAGATAGAAAGGAAGAGGGAACTCTCTGTTACCCCAGTGAGTTAAAAATACCCCACTAGGCACTACCTCTTAAGAGGTGACATATTCCAACACTGCCAAGTGGAAGAGAAAGCCTCCACCACATAAGCCTGCGGCAGGTATTCCTGATGCAAACTAGAGCACTGCACTAAAAATACATTTTGTTATTATTTTGAGCACCACAAGTGCCATCTGTGGTATAATCCATATGAGAAAACATTCTTTCAAGAGCCCACTCATGTCTAAATATCTAGGTTCCTAAACACAAAGAACTGCCAACAAAAGAAAAGCTTTAAGGCTTAAAAAATGGAAGGAATCACTTTGAAAAACAATAGACGTGAGAACACATTGCCCTCCTGAGCAACAGGCATAAAGAAATCCACACTGTGGGCCACAAGAGACAGTGTAAGAAACTGAAAGGAATGTCCACCACTATAGCGACTCCAAGAAACATTAAGTACTAGGTACAATACCTACAGAAGTGAAAGAGCTAATAAGATTATTGAGTTTATGGATTAAACATCAAATAGAGAAAAGATCAGAATCATCCCTTTGACAATCAAAGAGAAAACTCCATTCATTTAAGAAGTTCATTCCATGTCACAATATCTATTGTTCATTTTGACCCCTATTTATTCTTTCAGGTTCTTACACCAGGGAGACAATATGATGTTTACACATCTAAGTCTGACTTATTTCACCTATGAATATAGTCTACAGTTGCATCCATTGACCTAGAAAGGTCTTAGGTTCATCCTTCCTTCGAGCTAGTCCTCCATTTGTATAAAATGACCAGCTCTTTTTTTATCCATTCCTCAGTTGATGGGTATTTGGGTTGTTTACAGGATTTATCTATGAACAATTGTGGTGCTCTAAACATGGGTGCATGTATATTGTTAAGGTATGGAACAGGAAATAAGGTGGAAGAAAGGGGAAAGGAAGGAAGAAAAAATGAAAAAAAAATTATATTACTGGTTTCTCTTCCTTCAATGCAAAGAAAGGCTTTTAGTAAAGTCTTTTGGAGAAATCTTTGTGCCCACATCTTGTACTATGAGTAACTACTTTAAAGATAACAATGTGTAATGTAATAACTATTGTTTTTCTCCTGTTATTTTATTATGAAAATTTGTTTTATTTTTTCTATAAAATAAAAAAAGGAAGTTCTTAAGCAGAAATTGTCAAGCCATGCGCCTAAGATACCTTTTATTACTGGTAGTGATGTGTTTGGTTTTGGTGGTCTCAAAATTATCTCTAAAAATTTCCAAAGCTTTCAACTGTTGCATGAAGTCACAAGTGACTGCTTATCACAGTCATAAAACTAGTATAAAGCAATTTTATCAAAAGTAATTGAAGAAGGCACTGGATACAATTTTCAACTTTTGCAAAACAAGAATCCATTAGGGATGCATACCTTGAAAGACCTGTTCTCAAAGGCAAAAGAAAACCCTACAGGATTGAAAGCTGCCAAAGCAGCAAAGTTCTGTAGCCCCCCTTTCTGCTCTTTCCCAGTCTCTCTACAAGCAGGAGCTGTTCTCTTGCCTGAAACCACAGGTCAGCAACTCTCCGGTAGGGTCATAGTCACTGAAGTTTCTATAGATAAAATCATGGCATTGTTTTTATTAAAAAGTTCCTACATTTGATACATGACTGACCAGGTTGTACTGCGGTAACCATAAGGCTGTTTGCCCCAGAAACACTGTTGTTTTAGGGGCCAGGGAGATAGCTCAGTGGAATAAGTGCTTTTCTGACAAGTGCAAGGTCCTGAGTTCAATCCCTGGTACCACCAAAAAAAAACAAAAACAAAAACAAAAAACAAAAAAACTGTGGTTTTTATTTCATGACTTCTGTAACATAATTTGTAAAAAGAGCTTAGCTAAATACTATGAGACTGTACAGAGTGTGTCTATTAACTTTATCTTTTCAGATATCTATTTCTCCCCAATGCCAATCATAAGGCCCTGCTTCCCCACAGTGGGGCAGGAAAAGAGAGAAGCACAGGGGCCTGCAGTCTCGCCAGAGTCCCTGATGCTCTGATCATGGTGCTATTTGATAACGTGGTCTAAACACAGCCAAACCATGGCTTCCTAAAAAAATCTAGGCTTCCTGGATCTAAAGACAGAATTACCTTCATGTTTTCCTGGAACCAACAATGAAAGTGTATCACTAACTAGTAATTATCTTTGAAATCAAGGGGAAAACCAACGAAGAATACATCTAATAGCAAGTTTTAGTAGCCTCATATGCACTTTAGGATCCTGTCTGCAAGCTAGTTTACAAGCCCTGATTTTCTTAGCAAGGTGAACTCACAGATACCTGAAAGTTCGGTGTACTTTCAATATTTTTTGTTACCTGGATCAGTCGGCACCAGCCAGAGAAGCGTCCTGTAATACCTCTCAGATTTGATGGCTCCTGATTCCTGTTACTGTACTTTTCCTCACAGAGATGCCATGAGGGCAAAGGCTTCCTCTACTGACCGCTCTCCTAAGGTGTGGTCTGGGCATGGCACTTCCCGGAGGCTCGGTGACTGTCCCCGTAATGAAGAGTGTGTGTGGGAAGAAGTAAGCGCACTGGCCCTTCCAAGCCGATTTGCTCATTGCTAAAACAGAGAAGAAGGTGGGGCTTGCCTGCCATTCTTTAATGGGAATCTAATGAGATAATGTGCGTAAAAGTGCTGTGCTAGCTATAAAGCAATAATTATAATTCATTCAGTACGTAGAGCAGTAGTAAAAAGGAGCCAAGTAGAGTTGATAAAAGCACAGGTACAGGAATCAGAGTGTTGGAACATCAGCATGGATCTACTTGCTGTCTAATCTTGGCCAAGTTATATAGCCTCCCTGAGCTTCAACCTCACAAGTTTTAATGATCATCAAAATGTCAATAGATGAGAAGCACTTAATTATATATCAAGCATTACTATGTGCTCCCTCAAATAGAGCAAATAATCTCAAATGAATAATAAATTAGAAAACAAGCCATGCATGGTAGCACATGCTTAAAATCCCAAGACTCTGGGAAGCTGAAGCGGGAGAGTAACACATTTCAGTCCAGCCTGGGCAATACAGCAACTTAGTGAGACTCTGTCTAGAAAGGCTTGGGGATGTAGCTCAGTGGTACTGAGATAGTGTACTCTTATCTCTGATAAAACGAAAAAGAAAAGACGGGAGGGCAAGAGGTAGGAGGACTCTGCTGCAGACGCTTACAGTCTACTAAGGCGATTCATCATCTATACAAATCATTTGGCATCAGAGAAGGTGTCTTGAAAGTACAAATCATTCCTTGAATATCATGGGACAATCATGGAATAAAAATCCCTTAAGCTCTTTAAAAACAAATGTTTTTCTATTCTAAAGTCACCAAAAGAATTCTATGCTAACTAGTCACCTTCATTCTCAAGGAAGGCTTAAGAGACCTACAATGACAGCATGCTTAGAGCATAGATTGCTGGTTTACATGGTTCCAAATGCTAAGTTCAAGATTATCCAGGTGTGATTTAGAAAAAGACCTGCACAAACCACCTACAGAAATGTGCATGGCATCACTGTGGTCCAGAAGGTATTGGGAAAACTGCTCCCATTGAAATTCACATGTATAAAACAAGGTAGGAGACTATGGCACGCTGCACAATGGCTTCCAGAAATATCCTCGACCTCATCCTTGAAAACCATGAATGCTACTGCATATGGCAAAGGGGACTTTTACAAATGAGGCCAAGTCAAGGAGCCTGAGATAGGCAGATATCCTGGATTATGCAGTCACCCAGATGAACTCATAACAAGCTCTATTAGAGATACAGGAAGAAGATGTAGTAACAGAAGCAGAGACCAGCAGGAGCCTAAAAATTGAGGAAGGGGCTGCAAGCCAAGGAGCACAGGCAGCCACTGAAGGTCAAAAACTGCAAAGGAAAAAGTCCACAAAGACAATTCCTGAGAAGACAAGTTTAGGCTAATCAGGTTTTGGATTCTTGCCTCCAATAAAACAATAAATTGATTGTAAGGAAATAAATTTGTAGTAATTTGTCTTCAAGAGAGACAAAGGAAAAATAGCCCCTATTCTTCTGTTTCAGCCTGAATAGAAAAGAATGGCACCAAAGAACCCCAGCTGACCTCCAATTCAGAGTTTGCTTAGAGAGTATAAGTAGCAGTGGCCTAACAAATTGTGAGAAACACTATCTATAACAACAGTCCCAAAATAAAGCTAATAGCCTACCCTTCCAAAAGCAGAAAATGTCAGGAAGTGACCCATGACTTTGAGCCAAGTTCAAACTCAGCATCCTACAGTTTGAAGAAAAGTGTTTCATTCTGTCTATTCTTCCATATGAGCTCTACAGCAAAAGCAATTCTAAACTGAGTCCAAATTTCATGAAGCATTTCGGAACTCAAGTATCCATATGCACGTTCCAGTTTCTAGTGCAAGACCTGGGGTGAAGAGACAGCTGGCACACTCATTTTCACACTATTTTGCATGACCAGCATAACCTGCATGCCATCCATCATTTTCCTTCTGTCTAATCTGCATACTCTGTTTCCTTGCTTACAATACCCTTCTTCCATTCTGTGTTTGGAAAACAACACAATGATTGAGAAACAAGACTTAAATACTCTTCAAGACTCAATGCAGGTGTTATCTGCTCAGGAACATTATTTTTATTACCCCTGGATGAGCTACCTAATGTTTCACCCCCTCATTCCATCTACAAAAGAGATTCCTTGTCATTTCCTGTATATTAAGCAGAACAATCTCTTTACATATCAGTGTTTCCCGATAACTGGAGAGCTCTCACTGGCAATGTCTATGCTGCACTTGTATTTTCTGTACTGTACCTAGAACTACATGGTTACTGTTCAGGTGTGCTAAAGACATCAATGCCTAAATTCTACCACTTCAAAAACCTAGCTTCCTTAACTCACTATCTATTTGGGTTATCTATTGCAACAGGAAGATGAAGCTCCAAAAATACTAGGCTGCTCCTAAAATTCCAATGCATACCTGAAATAAATAGGCTGTTAGAAAAGAGGATATAGAAAATACTATGTGGTCAACATCATAGAGTCTGGACTTCCAAAGGCCGTGGGCCAATCCACCTGTGCTTCCACCTGCAGTTCCCAGATCTAGCTAGAGCTCTCTGTTCTCATTTTCTCCTGCTCACAGTCTTACTCACTTATCTCCAACCAAATTATCTCTCATAGCAACCCAGTGGATTTTTATAAAGATGAAATGAAACAATATACAGGAAAACACCTTGAAATGGTGTTATACGGATATTTGCAATGCAGATGCTATTCTAAAGAGCGGGTTGGTCTATGGTATGACTTTGTGTGTCCCGTGCCCCTTTCATTCCCTGGAAAAAAATGTCCTCTTGTCTAGGATGGATTACTCAGCCTTCCCTCCAGTAACTCATCCAAACCTAGAGGGCCACTTTTTTGTCCCAGTTGAGCAGGTTTTGTAGCTCTGATGTCCTCTCAGTCCCTGAGGCCAGCCTCACCTCCCACAGCTCAAAGAAGATGCTGGGATGAAGAGACAGCTAACACTCACCTTTGCAACATTCCCCATTTTAAATCAGTTTTTTTGTTGTTATTTGTAAACAAAGAAGCTCCTGATAGCTACATTTTATCAAACAGCAAATAAATAAGCACAAATTTCTCAATTCTATATATTCTTAAAAATCAAATTATTAACTTGTATTGAAAGAAAATAATGCACATCTTGTGCAACATGTCCACCAACATTCGAGTGCAGCAGATAAGAATCTTGGAAAATAGAAACAGCTAGCAGCATCCCCAGGCATGAGACATGCCTGGGAAACCCAACTCATGATGCTGGAACAGGGACTTTGCTTTCCACACTTTATTGTTCTCATCTACTAATTGCCAATGACTATTTATGTTCTAAACCACTATAAAATGTGTACTCTCTGGTTCCGATTACAGAAACACATGCATGTTTTCCTGATGTCAAATGCTAAAACTTCTTTTGGTAAAGAAAAAAAAAAAAACCTCCAACTTGATTTAAGTAAAAGTTTAATTGTCTAGAATACATCTGTTTTTTGATGTAACCCTAAGCCATCATTCAGTACGTGATTAATGAACTGAAAATTCAAGATGAGTAGGAAAGCTACATTTTCATGAACTTATCCAGCTTGCAGGATAGAAACTGATAAAGAGGACTAAATTCATCCCCCGCTGAAGTGTGGCTAATTCTATAATCAATCATAGTCGCAGCATTCAATAACGCAACAAGTATGTACCAAGCATCAGTTATATGCACGACAGTGTGACAGGCACTGAGGGGAATGCAGAAAGGGAGAAAGGTGGATGTACCATCTCACTTCCCTGTGTTACAGCCTCTTAAGAAGGCCACTGAACTTGCAATAAAATCCAAATTCTTTATGACTTATAGCCTAACTTTTAAGGCCACTGCTTCTCCAACATTATCTTCTTCCATTCTCCTCTAATTTTTCTGTTAAATTTCCTCTTTCAGACTCAGACAGATAAGCCCTTTGTCGCTTCAGGGTCTCTGAACAACTCTTGGGTAATATTCCATCTGCTTAGAACGCTTGGCCCCCATGCCCCATAAATGACTCCTTTAAATTGTCCAGGTCTGAGTAGCTCCTCCTTTCTGCCCGTGCTCTCATCTCAGCATCATTTCCTTTGCAGCCCCAGGTTTATTCTGGCTCCAGATCATTTCAAAGGTGCAAAATACTGCTGACTTGGTTGCCTGGGGGTTCCCTGGTCTGAGGACCAGGATGAGGTGTCCTAGTCTGCTTTCTTTTTTTTTTTTTAAATAATTTTATTGAGAAACAAACAGCAATGAGACAGTTTCAAAACCAATTAGTAGGACAGTT
>NDGN010716062.1:0-10663 GCA_002564285.1 Tympanoctomys barrerae | reverse complement strand
TCAGGCCCTTGTGCTTGCCAGGGAAGTGCTTATTCCACTGAGCCATCTCCCTGGCCCCTTTAACGAACTTTTTATTCATCTATAGCTTACAAGTTATTGTAAACTAATATTCATTTTTGATTATGAAAGATTTTCTATGTATTAGGTATAAAAAGTCTTACCTCAAATTTGTGGTTAATGTGCTATGCGATGCCAAAATGTGTTAGAAGCTATCAGCCTTTTGTAAACATTGCACTGGTTACAACCCTCCTGGCAGCCACATACTGACCCTGACCACACTTCAAGAACACCATGTTCAGGCACATGGGATGGTGTGTGGGGAACAGCACATGCGCAGCATGCATGCGATTCCGGTTGTGAGTGCTGGCACTACCGAAAACAGAACCTATCAACCCACAAAGAAAAACATTTATACTAGCTTCTAACATCCCAGCTTCCTACTTTGCCTTAACTTTGGTTGAAGACGGACAGTGCATGCTGCATGTCCTTAAAAACTTCAATGCGGAGACTCAAGGATGATCTTCATGGTGAGTCCTAGATGGCCAGCACTTGGCCTGCAAGGATTTCACTGTCTGGCAAGTAGTCATTGCTAGTGAATATGCAGACACACTTTTTTTTTTTTTTTTAATGTTTTAGGAAAGGATCTACAGGATGTTCAGGGTCTCATACTAGATTGGACTTGTAGTGATGTGCCTGTTTACAGCCTCCCAAGAGCTAGGATTACAGGCGTGTGCCACCACGCCCAGTCTCAACTGCTGTCGCAGCGTGTCCCGGGGGCGGAGCTGGCAAGGCAGGTGTGGGGATCGAACCCCCGGCCCCTGAGCTATTTGGCTGGCCCTTTCATATGGTATCTTAAAGGCTTTAATGACACCATGTATAGTAGGTTGTACGACTGCCTATGGGGTGTAGTTTTTCAGCGCCACACTGCGATGCTGACCTTCTGAAGGGGCTGTGACTACAACAGACAGGAGTCTGTTTTCAGAGAGTGATAGATAAATTGCTGGGTGGTTGTATAATATATTGCACGCAGCTAATGGGGCTTTTTATCCTTTACTTGGTGTTTAGTTATACACAGTTTTAAGATGATTATGGTCCGTTAAGATTGCCTTTTCCCCTGTCTTGTACCAGAAATATTTGCTTTGCTTATAGGTCTGAGAATCCCCAATCACATATCACAAAATTACTACCAAGCAATTCCAGCATCTTCCCTGCCCTTCGATCTCAGAACCATTAACGCCTAGGGCTGAGCCACTGCTGCTACATTCTGGATAATGAGGGGGACTGAGTGCAGCTATGCGTGTGTGTGGAGCACAGAGGTGCTGGGTGTCACTATACAGAACAACCTACTGATCGATGCTAGCATTCGACATTGCATTGTGCACTATATAAACACTGCTATTCCTCTCAGAGAAAACTGAAAGTCTTTGCAATGAAATGAAGAGTATAAACAAACACTGTATCAGTCATACCTTTGTAATCTATTATATTCTATATATAAATACTAACTGAACTACCTTAAATATATACATGGTAAAAGTAGCACTTTTGTATTTTCCTTAAAAAATTAGGATGGTATATTATTCTTTTAAATCAAATAATGTTTCTAGTCTATATCAAATATAAGAAATACAGAACAAGATTGGGAAATTAAGAAATATTCCTGAGTGAAGATGGTATTTTGTAGAAATATTTTCAGAGAAAAGTGCAGGAAATATAAGAACACATAATTAAAATGTTTTTAAGAACTAAATAACTTTACTGATTTGAGAAAATGTTATATGCGTATTATTTAGCATATAGAAGCTTCAGTTACTTGTAGTACACATCTATATATTTGATTTTAGTTAAAAGCCAATGATAGCTTTAAAATCAAATGATACATTTTTCCCCAAATCACACTCAACTTTATAGACAATTCAATATTTAACTTTACTAAACATATTATTGATTAAATATTCAATTGTCATTTAAAATAAAGTTGATATTTAAACAAAAACAATCTGTTCTAGGCTACTCAAGAAGATAAGATTAAAATAAAATTTCAAAAATATAGTATCTAATCTGCAATGTTACATAAAGTAAATACTAACTGAACTACCCATTAGGTTTGAGCCCATGAGGTTTTTATGGCAGCAATTATGTCTTTGATAATACATTCTCAGATAAGATAAAGCGTAACATATAATGACACTAGAACCCTTGTGGAGCTGGCTGGAGTTAGAGTGGGGAAAACAGGGAGAGATACTGATTGAAATATATAAAACTTAGTTATCCAAGGAGCACGCCCAAGGATTCTACTGTAAAACAGTGACTACAAGTAATAATACTGTACACTACACTTCAAATTTGCAAGGGGAATAGATCTGAAGTGTTATCACCACATCTATGTGGTAATGTATGTGTCAAGTAACTCGACTGGGGTAATCATGTGTCCGTAGATTAAATGATCCATCCTATAGCTTAAATACATAGTCTTTAGTTGTCAGTCATACCTCAGAAATGCTAGGGCGTGGGGCAAGAACACACAGAAAAAATTCACAACTTGAAAACAGCCACTTATCCTAGTCCAAAGCAAGGACCTCCTTTTGTTCCTGTTCTCTATAGAAAGAGAACCAACAGGCCGTGTGTGTGTGGTGAGGGAGTATTAGCAGCTTCATATGTATTTTTAGGGACAGACTGTGAGGCCCTGGTCCCTGATATTTGGAGCAGAAGAATCCCAACACCGATAGGCTATCAACTACAAGTCAATGGTGCAGATCCAGGAAGGCTCCAAGGTCAACTGGAGGACCAGGAAGGCGGAGGTACAGTGGCAGCCTGAAGGCTGACAGGCTCCAGAACCCTAACAAGCTGAGGCTTCAGCTCAAGGGGTAAGGCAGGAAGTGCCCAACACAAGGCCAGTCAGGCAGGGAAACTTCTCTCACTCAGAGAAGATCACCCGCTCCTGTGTTTAGGCCTCTGATGGCTGGGCAAGGGCCAGACCTGAGGGGAGGCCATCATGCCCACTCAGTGTCGCAGACCTGTCTCCAGAAACACATTCAGGAACACGCCCAACCAAGCATCTGGGTAAACCGGCCCCGCGCAAGTTAACGCATGCAACCCCCAGTTCGTCTTATGACTTCCCTTATACTCTTCATACACATTAAACATTCCATAAAAATACAGCAGTGAATAAAGGACAAAAAAAGCCTCCAACCTTGTAGGAAATACACACAATAACAAATACAGACTTAATGCAGACTATACTAGGTGATAGTAAGACTGTGGAGAAAACTAGGATAGGCAAGTGGTTCTGTGAGTCTGGGGAGCAGGAGCAAAATATGAGAAAATCAAAAGAATTCTTGTACAGCAACAGCAAATCCAACGGTTGTGATTTTGGAGCCGACCTAATAGACAAAAAAAGTCATATAGACAGAATGAAGATCGAAAGACAGCCGGCAACGAGCAGAGGGGAGGTAGGTGAATATTAGTGCAGGCCTCACAATGCATGATGGGGTCTGTGGGCTTCGGCTGCTGGAGCTTGGAGGAGGTGAGTGGCCAGATCTCACCGACATCTAAAGGCTCACTCTGAACACTGGAAAGAGGCTAAAGAGAAGCAAAGAGAGAAACTCAGAGGCTGGTAAAAAAACAATACAGTTTCACACGCCCGTGATTTATGTTACAAGTGGACAAGTTTGGCTTTTCAGAGAAACCAGATAACAAGAGTAGGAGAAAGAGTTAAGAATGAATGCATAGTTTTTGGCTGGGTTGCAAAGGGAAGAACTGGGCTGCCTGTTAACTGAAAGAAGGAGCAGGTTTGGGAGAGCTACCCTTAAGTCTGGTTTTGAACATATTAGCTTTGAGATGTGAAGTAGGTAGTTGGATATATAATTACACAAAGCTGGCAGGCAGTTGAGTTCAGGGGAGGCCATGGTAATTAGGTGAATTTGAAAGTCACTGGCATATAAACAGTTCTGACATCCAGCGGACAGGATGCGATCAGTTGCATAGGCAAAAAACCCCAAGTTCTAAGTACTGAGACCTGGGACATCTGCGTGTGAAGGTGCTATGGACTGCATTTAAACCCCCCCAAGCCTCATGCAGTCATGGGTGGGGCTTTCTGGAGGTGGCTGGATTTAGGGTCTGTGATGCTAGGATTAAGGGTCCCCCGGGTGTGGGCGGCACTGCTCAAGGGGCAGACAGCCTGTATGAAATACAACGGTCGGCTGCCGCTGCCGCCGTGCTTCCTGCCTCCTGCCCGCCCTGCCGTGGACTGTCTCTCCTCTGTGATGTGCCTCTGTACAGCCATCCCGCCTTGAGCCAGGCGACTACGGACTGACACCTCTAAAACGGTGAGCGGAAACACACCTTCCCTCCTTTAACTATGGGTGTTGGTTATTTTGTCTCAATGAGAAAAGTAACTGAAACTAATGAAGAAAGGCACACGGACAAAATTGGCCCTTGAGATAAAAGGACACCACAAACATATGATATCCTGGAACCTACAGGAAGAAATATATCTGGGAGGAAAAAGTGATCAATCATATGAAGTGCTGCTGATGAGCTAAGGTGGATGAGGCCCGGGAAATAGTCATAGTAGTTACAGTCATCTAAGTAAAATATCTAAAATTTTATCTATATCAGAATTGCTAGGAAAACCCAAGTAGAGGGAAAGAATTATGATAATGTATGTTTTTTCTTGCAAGATTAGAAATCTGTGTGCTTACTTTCTCTCGCATGTTATTCAGAGAATTGGGGCATCATGTTTTGGAAAACTTTCATGAGATCAGTGTTGCCCTTAACTCATTAAGGTGCATACAGGTTTATTTTATTTTGCAAAAATAGCAGAACCGAAACTTAAAAATATGTATTCATGGGCTGTGCATGGTGGTGCAAGCCTGTAGCCCCAGAACTTTGGAGGCAGAGGTGGGAGGACTGTGTGAGTCTGATGCCAGCTGGGGAACATGGTGAGTTCAAGGCCAGCCTGCAACACATAGTGAGACCCTGTCTTAAAAGAAAAAAATACGTATGTATAAACTCTAAAATTAGAATTTTTAAAAAATAGTTTATTATCAGGCATAGTGGCGCATGCCTGCAGTCCCATTGTGCAGGAGACTGAGCCAGGAGATTTGCTACAAGGTCAAGGCCAGCCTGGGCTATATAGTTAGTTCAGTGGCAGACTAAGCTACACAGGAAGATCCTATCTCAATAAAAACTAAAACATAAAAATAAATTGTTTTATTGAGAAATATCTGATATATTAGAAACTAATTAAAGTACATAATTTGGTAATACTTTACATGGGTATATGTATACACCTTTGAAATTCATTAATATAGTCAAAACAAAACATACATCCATTACCTTCAAAAGTCTTTTTTTTGCCTATTACCTCTATCTTTTCATCAAGCACCATTCTTTACAAAACTGGAAAAAGTCTCGTATTTCCTCATATAATAATCATATTAGAATTCTTGATTCCATTACTTATTTTTTATTTACATTGAAGGAGAAAAAATTTATTTTGGATCACAGTGTGCAGGTCTCAGTACATAGTTGGCAGTCTACACGGAAGGGCATCATAGCAGAGGTGCCTGGCACAAGAGACAGTCCGTGGCAGTGCAGGCAGTATGCAGCAGGCCTTCCTTCCTCTCCCCTTTTATTCCATCCACGCTAGTAAGCCTGTTGGTTGGGGCACCCACACCCACAGTGGTCTTTCATTTTCAGTAAATCCATCACTCACTCTGAGAACTACACTAAATCAATCAGCAGATAAATTCAGTCCGATTCTACTATTTAGATCCAAGTATCCATCTGATAGTACTTTCCTTGTATGTGAAAAACCATCTTTAGTATTTCTTATAGTGTAAGTCTGGGAGTAATAAATTCTTTCAGATTTTTTTTTCAGTACCAGGGATTGAACTTGGGACCTTGTGCTTGACAGGCAATCACTTATTCTACTGAGCTATCTCTCTGGTCCAATTCTTTCAGATTTCAATGTCTACAGTATTTTCCAAAATTTTACTTTCATACAGAAAAACCCCTTTCTATTATAAAATAAACTTTGTTTCTAAGAGATAGTTTCAATGGGTATAGAAATTGAACTGACAATGGAATTTTATGTTTTTGAAATTCTTTTAAAGACCCTTTCATTATACACATGCATACACTGCTTACACCTTAAGCCTGGTTAAGGTTACTCCCCTCGCAGTCCTCTCTGTTTAAGGGGAATTTTTACCTCTGGATACTTGAAGATCTCCCTTTTTTACTTGTTTTAAGCAATCTGATTATGACCGTTTTTTTGAGATTGTTTCCTTCAGGAGTTTTAACTTGGGGTTTGCCAAATACTGCAAATCATGAACATGTAATTTTTATCTTTTGGAAATATTGTATTATTTCTTCAAATTTTGATTTTTTTTTTTGAACCATGCCTTCCATGTTCCAGGACACCAATCACATATTACTTCAAATCATACCACCACTCACTGAAAAGAGTCATTTTTCTCTTTTCAATGTACTTTCCATGTTTATTTTGATGTAATTTTCCATACAGTTAAGTTTATTGATCTCATCTTCATCAGTGGCTAATCTACTTTAGCATCTTCAGGTCTGCTTTCCATTGCTTTTCCTTCTAAACTTCAATTTGTGCTCATGTTCATATTTTCTTTTCTTTTTTTTTGCAGAACTGGGGATTGAACTCAAGTCCTTGCGCTTGCCAGGGAAACACTCCACTGAGCTATCTCCCCAGCCCTCAAGTTCATATTTTCTATGTCGAATCTTTCCTCCAGTTTACGCAGTACTAAAAAAAAAAAAAAAACCTATGCTTTTCTCCACTAAATTTATCACTGGTGTCATTTCTCTTATTTTAAATTCTATGTTGTTTCTGTGCATGCATACTAAGTTCTCATAAAATATACAGATGCTGCATATTTTATTCTTTCAGATGCCACATATTTTTCTATTGCTTTTAATATTTTGAGCTTACTTTCACGTGGCAGGACCACAGCTGGGTTTATAATCTAGGAACTGCTTTGCCCACTACCAATGCGTAACTCCTCCCAATACGCTGATGTCCCATACAATACAGGGTTTTCCATTCTGGCACATGAGGGCAAGCACTCGACTCTGGGAACTGAGACTTTCAACACTTTCTAGTGGTGCTCTCCCTACCCTTGGGTAGTCTCCCTGCATCGAGATGCTCACATGAGGAATGGGGGCAGACCCTTTGCACTGCTCCCTTTAGATACCTTTGAAGATGAATCTCCTTGGCCTCCCTGAACTCCTAACTCTTGCCCTATGTGCTTCCTTTGACTGGGTACTGGATGTCTTGTACATAGTCAACTAGGCAAATTACAGGGCTTACTTTCTTTCCTCATTGTTATGGTTTGTCTAGGTGCCCCCCAAAGCCTCAAGCAGTCACGGTGCTTCTGGAGACTGTGATTGATTACTGTGGGTACTGATGCTGCACCCGCCCTGGGCCAGGTAATCTGCATTACAGTGGCTAGCTGGCTGTCTGAGCTGCTGCCACTCCCTTTTGCCCTCTCCCGTGTACCACGCTGCCTTGCAGCCAGCTGAGTATGGACTGAACCCTCCAGTAACTGTGAGCTAACTAAATAAACCTTTCCTTCCCTCATTCTGAGCTCCAGGCATTTGTCTCAGCAAGGAGAGAAGAGCAGCTGGGACACCTGCTATCTCAGAAATCACCGTTCTTCACTGTTCAGCACTCATGAATGCTAATCTTTTGATTCATTATCTTATACTTCTTAAAAAATGTTTCACACAGAAGAACAATTTTGGTTAGATTTTGTAGAATGCACACACTTGGTGCAACTACAAAAGGTTTATACATTTTTCTTTCCAAGGATATATATATGTGTGTGTGTGTGTGTGTGCATATTGTGTGTGTGCATATATATATGCACACATATATATATGCACACATATATATAAAATCTTTTTTGTGTTTTCTATACTGTGTAATTTCTATATAAGTAAACCTTTACAGAATTAAAATTCTTACATATTTGACTGGATAGATTATAAAAGCCTGATGGACATTTAAGGGACGCTGCTATTTTTAGTACCACTTGTGCAAACTGAAGGCACCCAAGAAAGATACCTGGTTTTAGCATGGAGATAAAAACAGTTCTCTCTGTCTATTCTTGGTTTTAGTATCAGCTACCATGGATGGAGGAGTCAAGGAAAAAAAAACAAACCCTTTATTTAAAACGTATACACAGACCTTTCTGCTTCTGGTGTGGAGAAGTTCTCCTAAGACAGCTTTCAAAGCGCGTGGGATAAATGCTAGCCTCGGTGCGCGTGGACGCTGCCGCCCGGGCCCAGAGTGGCCTCCCTCCGCGGCTGCCTGACTCCCTGCCCGCATGAGCGCAGGTACTGCCCAGACCCTGGCAGGGCAGGACCGGGAGAAAGAACAGCGGAGAAGTGAAACCATCAAGAAAACGTCTCAAGAACTGAACACCTGAAGAAGATGGAAGGGAAAAATAGGCCTTGCACCAGGGATCGCGCATTGTAGAAGCGCTTTTTCCTTTCCATTTTTGTAACAGTACTGTTTAATAAGCTAAGTTAGACCTCTGTGAAAGAATACTAGTTTTGACGTCAGTATCATAGTAACTTCTATATTTGGGTATAGAAGTTTTGTTAGTATCTGTTGACATTCTGTAAATTAGTATTTATTACATACAAATTCCTTATAAATTACTGACTTATCATATGGGGACTGTGTACTAAAATAAAAACTCCTATAGAAAAAGTCCTTATTTCGAATACGAACACTATTCCAATTATGGCTAAAACTGGGGTCCTGCTCTGCGCCACAGAACTAAGAACTTCACAAGTCAGAACAGTCCTCTCTGAGGTGAAATCTGTGGTAGGCTTAAAAACGATACGGCATGACCATCACATATCTCTACTGCTCGTCATCTGGAAGAGAGCCCATTCCGCCACCCTCACAGTGAAACAACGTGAATCACGGACACCTCTAACTCGCCTGTCCCTCCTCCCATCTGTGCCCTGAGCACCTGGCAGCAGAGCGAGCGAGCCTCGTTACTTGTTGCTCTTCACCTAGATCTGCGGACTTCTCTTGCTGTCACAGTTATGTACAATGTGTCCTACTGGCTCTAACAATTTTTGTCTTGTTTTATTTCTTTACATTGACATAGCATTTCTTTATTTTTTTTTTCTAACTTTATGAAAAAATAAGATTTCATGACAAAGTAAGTGAGTTACTATACCATGTTGCTATCTTCAAAATACTCAGAGTGTAAGACATAAAGCAAAAATATTCATGCAAAAAGAAACAAACAGGGGCTGGAATAAGCAGAATAAGCACTTGCCTTGCAAGCACAAAGGCCTGAGTTCAATCCCCAGTTCCGCAAGAAAAAATAAAACAAAGAAACAAACAGATTAATTACACAAAGCATGGTTTTATCCCAAACACATCTAAGAAAACTGAAAATTTCAAAAACAGAAAAATTGGCTATAACAGTTTTTGTACTTATGCATATTTGAATTTTCTTAGGTGTGTTTAGGCCAAAACCATGTGAATGGTGGTAGTAAAAGTACCAATTACTGTAGTCTTGCTTATGTCAAGAATAAATATAAAATATTAAAAATATCTTACAAGAGGGCAGGGGAGATAGCTTGGCAGACTAAGTACCTGCCTGACAAGCACAAGGACCAGAGTTCGATCCCCGGTACCACATGCCATGCCAGCCCTGCGCCGTGCAGGCCACTGAAACCTGGCATGCTGGCACATGCCTGTAATCCCAGGGCCAGGGAGGCTGAGTCAGGAAGATCACTATGACTCTGAGCGCACAGTGAAACCCTCTACCAAATAAACAAATAAAAGATTTTTAAAAACCTTGAAGAGATTTTTTTTTTTACAATTTGCTGCTTGAATAGAATCTGCTTGTCCTTTTCATTCCATTGGTTTGAGCTCATGCTCATCCATAAGATCGTGACTGCCCACATCTGTATCTGATAACATCAAGCTGAAATGAAAATGCAAGTTTCTTACGTTACAGTTGGTGAGCAGTAAAGAAATGCTCAGAGTTTGGAAAATTCAAACATGGTAGGTATTATGTAAAAAGGAGAAAGTTACAACTGGAAGTAAGAATTAAAGAGTATTGAGGGCCGGGAGACAGCTCAGTAGAATAAGCACTTGCCTGACAAGAGCAAGGTCCTCAGTTCAATCTCTGGTACTGCAAAAATAAAAGAGTATTTCTTCTCTTCCTATTGGATTTTTTCTATTAAACATGACCTTTAGCGATGTCTAACCCAGTAATATAAATTAGTATCAGCTTTAAGCAGTACATTAGCATTTCTTCATCTGATGTAAATTATTTTAAGTTAAAAAATTAAGAAAACTGAAGTGAAACCTTATATTCTAATAAATTTGATAGTTCTCACTGAAATCGAAGTGTACATATGCTCCTAATGCTTTAAGATCTAGCTTGTCCGTAAACACACAGAACTAGCCTCCACTCCAGGCCAGCGCGGCTGGGACGCAGCGACGCCGAGCCGCAGCGGCGCGCTCTGTACCTGCACGAGGCGGGCGGGCGGCTCCCGCGCGGACGCAAGCAGCAGCGGGTGTCCGCAGACGACGCCCTCGGCCAGGAAGCACTTGAGGAGCAGCGGCGCGTACGTGCGGTACTTGTCCTCCTCTGCG
>NDGN010715589.1:0-11146 GCA_002564285.1 Tympanoctomys barrerae | reverse complement strand
TCCTTCATTTTGTGTGTCGGGTATTTGTCCCAGCAACGAATAAAAAGTAACTAAGACAATCAGCAGCCAGGGCCCCTCTGGCAGCGCCCCGGCCAGCTGCATCCTGCTGACTTTCTGGCCTCATCTACACCATGTCCTGCAGGGGGCGGGGGGGGGGGCGTTTCCAGCTTCTCCCACCCCTGGTATTTTGGAACAGGTTGGGGCTTCGGAAGGGCAAGGAAAGCCCAGGTCTTGTCTACATGGGAGCTCCAGCTCTGAAAATGAAGGCTACAGCAAGATCATGAAAACTTGAGTTCGTTTTCAGTATCTGCATTATCACATTAAGAAGTGAGTGTGTCTAAGTCCCGAGAGTGGGGTACAATATTCTCGTGGCGTGCACACTATGCCCAGGATACACATAAAATTTGTGTGAACTGCCAGGCCCGCCAGGCAGGCTCACCTCCTCAGAGAAATGCGTCTTGTCCTCAAGCCTGTTGGCATGCCTGTGACTACAGATGACCCTGCTCACAGATTACATTAAAAGTCTAAATTTCACCTCTGAGGTGACTACATAGGGAGAAGACAAGCTCAGGGAGAGAAAACAACAGCTAAGGCATATAGATGCATTTCATAACAACGTATAGTCAAAACGAAGATTGGAGATTCTGGCAAGTATTTGAACGGCACACAGGCATTTGCGCACACGTGTGTGTACGTGTGAGTGTGTAAACTGTTCCGGCAACCCTTTGTTGTTGTCAATCCACCCTGCAGGAGCACAGGTGATTGCCAGGGCCCACCTCTCAGGAGTCTGCCAGCAGTCAGGGTGGCTCTGAGGTTTCATGGCTCGAGGCGACAGTCTCAACTGCTGTGACGCACAGGCTCCCCATGGGCAGGAAGTCACTGGGTGTGTGCAGAGTACATGGCAGGGCTCAAGGCTTCCAGAGTGTCCCCACATGCCCACAGGACAGGCACTGGGCCTGTCTCGGGCCCTGGTTAGCTGTGAGGCCTGGGGCCCCTTACTTAGTCTAGACCTGGTGTCCGCGGCTGTCACACAAGCAGTGAGATCCCCAGCGCCATGTGAGGCCACCAGAGCTGTGCTGGAGCTCAGCCTCCGCCTCCCCCATGATGACGCCACGGCCAAACACCGCGGGGGGGGTGGGGCTGCCGCCCGCAGGACCCTGCTCCTGTGCTGGCTGCCTGCTGTAAAGGTGCTCTGTCACGCCTAGTTTTCTCTGCTGACACCTTCCCAAGCCACCTGTGTCGGGGCTCCAGTTGGCTTCTGCCCAGCTGCAAGACCTCGCTGCTATCCTCAGAGGGCTGTGCCAAAGGGGTAAAATTCCACGACTATTAACTGGTGTCCATCGGACACGCTCTGGGGGTGCTCAGCAGATGCACAACGCAGCTCCGGCTGTGCCTGTAGGGTTTCCAGAGACGCCTGATCTGGGGGAGGGAGGACAACCCGGGCTGTGGGTGGCACCAGCGGGGATGGAAGGAAAGGGAGTGAAGGAAGTTGGAAGACATTGGGAGAGCCCCTCACGAGTGGTGTGCCTCCTCCTGCCACTGGGGCCAGACCGCAGCTCGTTTTGCCTGCCACCCAGCGCAGATGCACACCAGGCTGCATTCTCCTTATCCTGAGGCTTCCAGCTTCTCTCCAGCTCGCTGGGGTGCACACCTCTGACCCTGTAAGCTACCTAACAAACCCCCTTGCAGAATTTTATACACTTCCATTCTACCGGCTCTGTTCCTCTAGAGAACATAACTCAGGCACGGTGGAATAAACAAGGCCAACAAAACAGTGGGAGGGGGAATGCTCAGGGTCACGAGCGTCCACTAGGCGGAGCCCTACGCCCGCATTCAGGGCTTCCTAAATTTTTTTTCCCAAGGAAAGGTATGAACGTCTGATTAAGTGAGAATCTCCGAAGTTTCACTCACTCATTTGTCCACCCATTCATTCAGTATTTACTGGACCTGGGCATACCGGTGCCAGGTCTGGGGGTCCAACAATAAGCATGGCGCTTATGTAATTAGTCTAGCAACAGCTTCTCTGCTTCAGACATGAATCGCCTTAACTACACAACAGCTGATGGCATCACATCATCTATCCCTCCTTAGCCAGGGCCAGGGACGTCATGACTCCCTTCCTCCCGCAAATAATTACATTCCCCGAACTCTCCGCCCCCGGCTTGGAATGCTGAGGCACAGAAGACAAGAGGAGGGGTGGGGTGACAGAGGCCACACTCAGGACCCTCCAATATACTCTTCTCTCCTTCACCTTCTGACGGGAGAGATCAAGTCCTGCTTATTCCTTGGTTCCACAGCCAGTCAAAAGTAGTAAGTCGCCAGACGACAGAGAAAAGAAGAGGCAGATGCTAGTGCTTTCTGGCCAGGGCTGCTGCTGGAAGGGCGCTTCAAGCGGGAAGCTGCTGGGGCCTGAAATGAAGCCCATACTGGGAGATCAAGGAAACGTGGACAAAGGTCAAGTCCTGCTGACAGTGAGACTCGCACCCAGACCCAAATTTGTCAGAAGCCATTTGTGTAACTGGATGCTTAAGTCATTCTAATTAAGCTCCAGTTCTGGCCTAAGGCAATTAGAATCGGGTTAACGCTATTCAGAAAACTTGTGTGGCATAAAAACCTCCTCCCGCAGGGGCCAGACAGCACCCTGTCACTGCGAACTATAGGGACTAGGTATGTTTCCTGTGATCCTGAAGTTCAGTTTAGAATCCTATTATCATTGATTTGTCCAGCAAATATTCACGGGCCTGTGTCTGCTAGGCACTGACAGTACTGGGCTACCAAGACCCTCATGGGTCTTGGATTCATTACGGTGGAAATTAAGTTCAGTTCCATGAAAATATTTTGGTTTTGTACACTGACTTGGTCACCATAAAATCTGTTCAGGGTAGGAGTCTGATACTTGGTAGCTGCTAGCTATTATTGTTCCTTCAACTCCTTATCGGGTAATATCATAGTTTAGCTACAGAGGAGAGGTAAGAATCGGCCTAACAAGGAAAAGGATGGTGTTATACACTTCATTTTCTTCCCAGCAATCAAGGCCAATTACCAGCGCTCACCAGCCCAATTACAGGAGCCACGGAGGTTAAAAATAGCTGGGCATAGCCCAGGTTCAATCCTCTGGGACCTTGAAGAATAAACAAGAGGGCTAGCTGTGGTGGCACATGTCTGCAATCCCAGTACTCCCGAGGCTGAGGCAGGAGGACTGCTGTTGAGTTCAAGGCCAGCCTGAACTGCATAGTGGGACCTGGTCTCAACAACAACCCCAATAACCAGTGGGCCATCAAATCATATTTTCTGGCCTCTGGCAAAGAGGTTTTTTTAAAGTGAAATAAGCTCATCTGTCCCCAAGAATCAGGCTTAAAAACAGAACTACTTAGGTTCAGCCTCTGGAAAGTCTCGTGATAAAGAATGGATATAGCCAGCTGCAGCTGGATTTTCATTTTTAAAGGAAATTCCTAACTTAGGCTGAAAAGGCAGAATGTCGGAAATAAGTCCAGTAAAAGGTAGATTTGGCAGGCCCCAAATAGCCAGAGTGCCCGTCCACTTTCTATCCGGGGGCCACGGGACTCAACATAGCTGTGGTGCGTAAGCCTGCGGCTGCTAATAAATCAGCCCACGCGCTCCAGTCCAAGCACGCAGCTGGTCCTCACCGCGCATTTTTATTGCTACATTAACAAGTAACTTCAAAACTCGACGAGTAGGTTCTTTCACTAAACTATACACATAAAATAGTTAAGATGGTAAATTCTGTCCCGTATAGAAGCGAATTGCGGTGCCTGCCTCAGCCCCAGCCACCTGGAGGCTGCAGCAGGACGCCTCAAGGCTGCACGCAGCCCGCGCAAGGCGGAGACCCCGTCTCAGAACAAAACCCAAAGGCTGGGCCGGCTCGCTGGCAGGAGCCTCACGCGCTGCGTCGCCAGTGTCCACGCGGGACTCAGAGCAGGCCGTCGGGGCGGGCGAGCCGGCAGCCTCACAAGCACGCGGCGGCCCGCACAGCTTCCTGCGCCGCCGCGGCGCGGGCTCGCAACGCGCGGGAAGAGCGCAGCGTCGGGAACGGCAGGCCCAGAGTGCACCCCGAGCGCCGCGGCGGGGAAGGCGACGCAGCGCAGGCCTGCTCCCACACGCCGAGGCCACCTGCCGTCCACGGAACTGGAAGCAGAAGGCTACGTCACGCCTGATGGATTCTGCCCGCGACGGGTCTCAGCACTGCCTCCGGCCGCAGTAGGACCGTCCGAGGAAGTCCGGCCGCAGGACTCCAGGAGGCTGTCCCCGGGGCGCTCGCGAGTGACGTCACGGGTGCGCCGGCGCAGAGAGCCCCGCGCCGACTCCTACTCATGTCGCCGCGGCGCGTGGGAGTGACGTCAGGCGTGCGACTGCACGTTCCGCCCGGCGGCCGGGTCCCCTTCCTGGAAACGCTTGGAGTCGGCGGCATGAATCGCAGCCGCCAGGTGACGTGCGTGGCTTGGGTCCGCTGCGGCGTGGCCAAGGAGACGCCGGACAAGGTGGGGCTGGTCGCGGGGCTCCCGGGCGCACCCGGCCTGCTGCGGGTCGCGACGGCGCTGCGGACGCGCGGGCTGGAGGGCGGGTTCGGCCGGGTGGGGTGGGGTGGGGTGGGGTCCGGCCGCCCTCCGGGGCGCTAGCTGGGGCGGGGCTGGGACCCGGCGTCGCGAGGCTGCAGTCGAACCGGAGACTTCCTGCAGCTATCCGGGCGGCAATGGGAAGGGGTGGGACAGTGAGGAAAGGGAACCTGCGGGAGTCGGAGGCCGGATGCAGCACAGGGGAGGGCGCTGCGGGTGTCCGTTCTTCGCAGACTGAGTGCTGGCGCAGGCCAGGCGGGAAACGGAGTCTGTGGGTCGGAGCCAGTGACCTAAAAGGTGTGAAGGGGTCGGCTTAGCTGTCGTTGTAGACACCCAAGGAACCTGATGGGTGGCAGTAGGCCCAGCCGACGCGGTGGCACCAGGGCACAGCTGCGTTCTTTTCTGATTCTGGTGTCTGGCTTGCAGCATGCATTCGTTATAGGCTTATGGACTAGGGACAGAAATTAACTTGAAATTTGTTGAAGTAGAAAATGGGTGTTATTGAAGAGGGCTTATTCAGACCAGAAAATAGACAAGTAAGCGTCTTTTTCTGGCACTTAGCCTTCGCCTTCTGAGCTGCTCCACA
This sequence comes from Tympanoctomys barrerae, assembly GCA_002564285.1. Lineage (NCBI taxonomy): Eukaryota > Metazoa > Chordata > Mammalia > Rodentia > Octodontidae > Tympanoctomys > Tympanoctomys barrerae. Next base: position 5,986 of record NDGN010715589.1, on the reverse strand, counting down.
ATGGAGTGTCCCTCAGGAGATTGCTGGAGGCTTTTGATGAGGCCCGAGTGGCTGTTCAGCTGAGTGACCCTGTATGCAGTGTGACCCTGGGCCACTCACTGAGCTGTGTGCTCAGGCGATGGTGACAGGCAGACCCGGCTTCAGAGGGCTTGCAGCTGTGCAGTGACGCTGCAGTGACGGCATGTCTTAAAGGGACTGGAGTGTTGAGGTGAATTCTGTTGGGAGCACGGGTGCCCACGAGGAACATTGTCCCAGCAGATGGGAAAGCAGAGCTGCAGAGTGGATCAGTGGAGGGGGGTCTGGAGTGCTGAGGGAGTGGCCTTTGCAGGAATATGAGCCTTGTGACCGGGTACTCTACAGCAGCAGTAGGGACCACGGCCAGCGGGGAGTGGAGAGGTGTCCTAGGAGGAGTGGGACTGACAGAGCTGCTCTGTGATCGAGAGCACCGACATTGGCGTCTCGTGTTCCTTGAAGCTCCAGTTTACGATTTTTTTGCAGATCTTTTTAACTCAGACTTTGAATGATTTCATTAAATACAGTGATGAAGTGTCACTTCTCTTGTAGGTAGAGCTAAGTAAAGATGAAGTAAAGCGCCTCATCGCAGAAGCAAAGGAAAAGTTGCGGTAAGTTTCGGAATGCTGCTGTGTGGGTCTGGGCCTGCTGAAGCGTAGATGTCAGAGCGTGATGCTTGGCGCGCTCGTTACTGGAATGTGCTACATGGGTGTTTTATGATTTTCTGTTTTCTCACAGAGATGAAGTTGGCAGCGACGAGGAGGCGGCGGGCGAAGATGGCATGCAGAGCGCCCGGACTCAGGCGCGGCCAAGGGAGCCCCCAGAGGATGGCGGCCCCGAGGATGACCGCACGCTGGGTGATGATGAGCTGGCCGAGTACGAGCTGGACAGATACGACGAGGACGGGGACCCAGGTGGGGAGGCTTGCTCTCAGCCATGCTCACAGGCCTGGTGTGTTAGCCTACACGTCTGGAGCTCTACTCTGAGACTCATCAGCCATGTGATCTGGGCAGGAACAGGTTTCCTAAATTAGTTTAGGAGAGAAGCGTGATCCACCCGCTCTGAGGTGTAAGTCTGACGCCATAGGAAAAATAGTGCGCATGTTAGTGCACACATGAGGTTTAGCCGTCTGTCGCCACCGTGAATTCTCCTGTGCAGTCATGGTGTGCGCAGTTGCGTTTTTATACCTTTTCCTTGGGCGTTCACTTTTTCAGGCTATGTGCATTTGAAACGCTGCTGCTATAGATTAGAAAAAGAGAACCCCAGTTTCTAAGAGAAAAGGGAGATGGAAAAGGAAGTATAGACAAGTGAAGCAGGCCCGTGAAGACCAGGCCTGCACCTCTCTAGTCTTCTGTCAGGCTTCCCGGGTGGCAGCCCCAGATCCTGAGGGCTCGGGGGCAGCAGCCAGCGTTCTCAGTGTCAGAAGTCTAAGAGCACCAGCCCAGTGTCCCAAAGGAGCTTCAACTCAGTGTGTCTTCTTTTTCCTGAGCGTCTTGTTACTCTGGGCTTGTCCTGTGCTACCCTCGTAGATGTGCCATAAGAGAATTCCACCATCCAGTGAGCCTGCAGGCCTGTCAGCAGTGCATTTCAGAGGTGAAGGATGCGTGGCTCGAAAACTCCGGCTTGTTTCCTTTCCCAACAATGGCTGATTCGGTTATCTATAAAGTAGGCAGTGGCTGGCTTATACTCCAAAGATCAATTTCGTAGGATAATGCTTTTTTCAAGAGGACTATTGTATTAGTTTTGACTAGTGAATCTGTGCAGATGCTGAGACTCTTGGCGAATCGCTCTTGGGGCTTACGGTCTACGGGAGCAATGACCAAGATCCTTACGTCACTCTGAAGGATACAGTAAGTGCCCCCCTCACTTGTTTAGCCATGCTCGTGTTAGAAAATCTGGCAGGATTTCTCCCTCTAACCAACCCTTGGCCTGTCCACACAGGAACAGTATGAACGAGAAGACTTCTTGGTCAAGCCTAGCGACAATCTCATAGTTTGCGGCCGCGCTGAACAGGAGCAGTGCAATTTAGAGGTGCACAGTAAGTAAGATTGGTCCGTGCGGCGAGGTGTTCTGGAGGGCACTGAACTCGCCACCCAGTTACTGTTGGGGAGCTCTGGGTGCAGATCTTGCTGCGCCTCCCTTGAGCTGATTACGCAGGTGAATCTGTGCAGGTGGTTTTCTGGTCATTGGCACGTTTAGGACCTGACCTTCTTGCGGCGATAAATAGACCCCCTGGACCTTTTTTATTTATTTATTTATTTTAAATATGTTTGCCAGTTTTTCCACTTTCCTCCCTCTACTATAGAAGCCCAGAAGTAACACTATATTAAAAATATAAAAGAAAAATGTGTAATTCATGATGCTGAGTCGACAGTTTGCCACCCTGTCTTTTTCATTACTCATTTTTGGGGCAAGTTTTATGTGGTTAAGATTACGCTGAGAGGACAGCTTCTCTCTCGCTGTGCCGGAGCCACCGCAGCACTCCTCTCGTACCTTCCACCGTAAGTCCGCGTACAGTGCCTCAGGGTTCTTTGGCCGCAGCAGATCTTGGCCATCTTGCCCAGCTCCAGAAGTGTAGCACAGAGGTGAGTGCTCTGTAAAAATCTGAAGTGCAAGTTTTGAATCAGAGTTTTTTTAAGACACCAGGCGCCTAAGCCAGGGCCTCGTGTGTGCAAGGCGATTGCTAGCCCTGAGCTGAGTTCCAGTTCTCAGCCTGGACTTCTGAAACGTACAGTCTTCGAGCCTGAGGCTTATGCCCACCTAGGCTGATTGTGGTCATTTATGAAAATTTTCTTTAAAAAAGACTTTGAATAGCAGGCACTATATAATGAAATTGTTCTTTTTTAACTCTTAATATCTTCAAACATTTACATATTTGGGGTAAGAAGCATTTGATTAATTTTGTTTATAAGGCCAGTCCTGACTTCAGAATATTAAAACCTATTACATTTGTTTTGTCATCATTTCCATCTGAGAGCATTACAGTTGTTGTTTGGAACTCAGTGTCAGAAATTAAGAAAAAAGTTAAATGAAACAATTGTATTTCCAGGGCTGGCGAGCTAACTCAGTGGACTAAAGCGCCAGCTTAGGCAAGCTTAGGCAATCACAGGGACCGCGGCTCCATCCCAAGCACCACATGCCGCGCCAGCCCTGCCCCCAGGGTGGGCCGAGCCAGCCAGAGTCCACTGGCTTAGTGGCGCACACCTGTAATCCCAAGCTGGGGAGGCTGAAAGCAGAAGGATCCCCACAAGGCAGATCTGAGTAGTGAGACCCTGCAACAACCAAATGCATTAAAAAAAAAAAAAAAAAAGTGTCCCCACTGCCTTCTGGGTGCGGCCCTTCTGGGCGATTGTTGCCTGGGTTTGGGAGCACTGTCACAGCACCTGCATGTGTAGATGCAGCCTCGCAGGGGCTCTGGAACGCTGGCCAGGCGGGCGCTCTGGTGTGGGTTAGAGCGTGTTTTAAAGTAGCATCACAGCGCTGCTCTGCGTGTGAGCGAAGCGCAGTGGACGTGGCTGAGCGTTTCCAGGACTGCAGTTTGTAGTTCAGTCACTGAGCACACGTTCCCGTCGGAGGCTGAGAGGCTAGACCTTTGCCAGCGTTCTGCTAATCCCAGGATCCATCCAGGAGAGATGAAAGAATTTTTTAAAATACTCAATGTATTATTTACTACATTTTTTCTGTACTTTTTTTTGTCTTTTTGAGACAGGCTGGCCTTGAGCTCACTTTGTGGCCCAGGCTGGCTGAGAGCTCACAGTGATCCTCCTGCCTCAGCCTCCTGCAGGCTAGGATTATGGGCGTGTGCCATCATACCCGGCTTTACTACATTCTTAAGAAAAGCATGTTTGTGGGAGGTGAGGAAGGCGCATGCTGGAATTTGGGCTGCATCGCTTAGTGCTAAGTTTCCACATTATTAATGTAAACATAGTTGGCTCCTTCACCTGTGGGTGTCGCCTGTCCTGTGCTGTGAGGTACATACAGTCAGAGAGAATGCCCCAAGTTCCCTCTCCCCTTCATGTTGTTGGTCTTCGTAAACTGGTTGGTTTTTAAAAAATATTTAAAGAACAAGTTCTAGATATGCATTTATTTTTTGTATGAGTTTTGTTCTGTGGGTTATTTTGTTTTTGAGGCAATCTCATGTATTTCAACTTGCTATGTAGCCAAGGTGGGCCTTGAATTTGAAGCAGTCCTGCCTCAGCCTCCGAGTGCTGGGATTACAGGGGTGAGCCACCACACCCAGCTTGGCAAGCATTTAGATTTTTAAATATGATTTTCCCCAGTGGTTTCTGTTTGCTCACTTTAGAAGACGACACGGCAACAATCTGTGTGTGTCTGCCTGCTGTAACAAGGGCTGGGAGCTGGGACCCCTTACCTGGTGCTGTGTGCAGGGTGGGTTGGTCAGTTCTGCGTGCCACTCTGGGGTGTGCCAGGTGCTGGCAATAGTTAGAGGTGCAGAAATTTTGCCCGGCAGTGACGACTGGCATTGGTCTTCAGCGTCACCACCTGTGTTAGTAGTGTTCTGTTAAACATATCTGCAGTGACCTAAGTCCCAGGGAAGATGAAAACAGCAGTAGCAGCACTGTTGTTTCACGTAACTTCTGGGCCGTGGCTGCCGACCGCCCCTCGGGCTGAGTCCCTTCTGTTCCTCTCAGTTTACAACCGGGAGGAAGACTCCTTCTACGTGCACCATGACGTCCTCCTGTCTGCGTACCCCCTGAGCGTGGAGTGGCTGAACTTCGATCCTAGCCCCGACGAGTCCACAGGTAGTTAGCGACTCCAGCTTGAGCTGCTGCACATGTGCCGCGAGGCTGCTGCAGTCACTTGCTTCTGAACACGCCGTCGTGTCTCCGTGGGGGTCTGTGTCTCCCCAGGCCTCAGGTGAGCCGGGCCAATGCCTGCCTCGGCCGGAAGCCTGGCTCGGCACTGGTAAAGCCCCATGAAGACCCGGGACGGTGTGGCAGGGATGGTCTGAGACTGCTGGCTAGAGTTGATTGGCGTAACCTATTTGATAAAAACCATCAGATATCTCTAAATGAAGAGGCGGGTAACAGGCCTTTGTATTAGCTTTTGTAGCCACATTTGTGCAGTACTAGTGGAGGAGGTAACCCTGGCATTGTTGACTCCTGTTGTGTTTGCGAAGCTTTCACACTTCAGGTTCTGACCTGGGCACCCTCACAAGGTCTGTGGAGGAGGAGCCAGGGCGGAGGGGCCCAGTCCTTTCCCTGATCATGTAGACGAGGGCCTTGAGGCCAGAGATCACGCTGTCCCTTGCTGTGTAGCTGTCTTTGGCCCACGGGGCCTGAGGCGGACCCTGCATGGTAGCGCCTTCAGGGCTAATGGAGCGGGTTCTGATGAGCGAGTCTGATAAGTTCTTTTGTCCCCTTTTGAGGTAACCCAAAGCTCTTTGCTTGTGTAGGAAATTACATTGCTGTGGGAAACATGACCCCTGTCATTGAAGTGTGGGACCTTGATATCGTGGACTCTTTGGAGCCAGTTTTCACGCTTGGAAGCAAGCTTTCTAAAAAGAAGAAGAAGAAGGGAAAGAAGGTAAGGAAGTGGGGAGCGTGTGCGCTGAAGGCAGAGCGAGGCCAGTGGGGGAGCCGGCCCGAGGACAGCACTCGGCCAGTCTGCAGTCTTCCCACAGCCTCTCGCGGCCAGCGTGGGCGCTGTGAGGTGAGCAGGGATTAGGGGCCGTGTGGAGCGCACTCACCTGGGGCGACCGCAGCGCTCACTGCACAGCAAGCTCGCGTTGTTGCAGCGACCTCTGAGATGTCGGCTCTTTACTTCAGCACAAGAAGTAACTCAGCTATTATTACAGAGTCCCCCTGTGGAAGGGCACACTGACGCCGTCCTTGATCTCTCATGGAATAAGCTAACCAGGTAAAGGAAGGGGGTGCCACAGGCTGTGAAGGCCTTCGGAACGTTGTGCTCACACCTGCCAGCCCTGCCCGCTCGCGGGGCCTCCACCCACCCG
>NDGN010714393.1:0-10460 GCA_002564285.1 Tympanoctomys barrerae | reverse complement strand
TTTCACTTGGTTCAGTGAGAGGAAGGATTTGTAGTAGTAGTGTTTGGATGGGATGTCCTGGCTACGTCTTGCGCTGTGGGTGGCTGCTGAGAAGGTAACAATGTGCAATGTATTAATTATTGAAAATGCCCTATTAATCAGCTTGGAAAGTGTCTCATTGATATGTGTTTCTCAATAAAATAAAATAAAATAAAAATAAAAAATGGGGAACTCGGACAACTGGAAGGCCAATCTGTGAGGTGCAAGATAGAAGATAGAGGCTGATGGAAAAAAGAGAGAAGAGATGCTAACAAAACTGCTCAGGATTATTTTCCCAACTCTGAAAGATGTGTGTATGCACACTGAAATAAGATTGGTTTGTTTTCAAATTATTACACTGGAAAAATCGCAAAGTATGGGATAGTGAAATTTCAGGACACTGAGGATTCATTGAGCCAAGCATGGTGGTACATGCCTGTAACTGCAGTACGTGGGAGGTAGAGGCAGGAGGGTCACCATGAGTTCAAGGCCAGCACAAGCTATATAGCAAGAGCCTGTCTCAAAAAACAAAACAAAATTTCATTTAACTAGTTAATGAAGGGAGGAACCAAAAGAGCTTAACACCAGTTGAAAGATCATTTGAGGAACCAGATGCATGTGTGCAGATGATCAGTTTAGTAGGTCATGGTTCCTGGGTTATGCGCGCAGGCCCCCTCCACAGTGACCATGAACCTCTGGAAACCTTTGGAGTTCTCTGTTCCTCCAGGACAGAAATGTCTTGACAATGTTCAGGTTACCCTCTGCCTTGCAGATTTGTGAATACCCCGCGAGTGGAGCAGAGCCCAGCACTGCCTAGGAAGAACACTTAGCAAACCCTCCACCCTTTTCCAAATATCAGATAAATATTCTGCAAAAGCATAAGATGCAGCAAGTGCAGAGAAAGACTGACAAAACACCACATATGGAAGGCATTCATTTTGGTCTAAGAAGATTCAATATTAAAAAAAACTAGAATGTTACATAAAATAAATTAGACACACACACTTAAATATTGCTTGCCTTCTCTTATATGACAATCGAAAATTATAAATCAATTAAGGAGAAAAAAGAATAGGAAACGAAAAGATCAATCTTTTACAAAGGGGAAGAGGACTGAGAGATGGTGAAGGGAAAGGGGATGAAGAAAGAATTAAGGTATGGGATGTAATCATTCGGCACTGCAAACATTGTCCAATAAAAATAAAAGCTCAGAAAAATAGGACAGGGTTATTTACACCTTCGAATGCCCACAGGGGCAAAGGTTCACTGAAATGAGGGAAGTATATTTAAGAAAGAGACCAACACACAAGTAAAGTAGTGTGCTGTAATGTGTGGCATACTGCCGCCAGGTGACGAGGATGTCTTAGCCTTTGGGCTGAAGTCTCCTGAGCTGGGGGTGACAGGACAGGAAACTGGATTGCGTGCACTCTAGCCTCAGAAGAACTAGTAACCAATAAACCCTAACAGAGCCAATCTGACCAGCGAAAGAGAGCCAACTGCAAATGCCAATGAGGAAGTATCTAGAGGGATTCCTAGCAGAGGAGGGAGGTGGGTGCCCTGTCAGCCCACTGGGATCACCAAGGGAACCACTAAGAAAGATGGTGAGTGCCCACAAAAGGGTCCTTGGTCCTGTGGGAACTCCTAACAACTGGTGAGGCCACTGGGGTGTAGACAGATAAGGGAAGGCAGGGGAAGAACCGAGCCTGGATGTGGGTGGGCCTGAGGACTGCTGCCTCTGCAGGAGGCCAAGAACCCAGGGAGCTACAGGGCATCAGAGGGGCTGTGCAAGACCCTGGGCTAAGAAAGGCAGGCTCCCAGGTAGCTAGCGACATGCAGCCCTGGCTCCTTGTGGCAAGGGGTGTCTGCAAGGGTAAAAATGTGATTGACATAGGGTGTGCTGTGGTGGTAACAGAAAGGGAGGCCCAGCAGGCCTGTCTCTGCAGAGTCTTCTTGGCCTCTCCTTCCTTCCTCCTGTAGATGTGGGCAGGTCCCCTCTACAGTGAGGGTCTTCCAGTGAGAGGGAAAAGAGTGAACCTCCTAGGTGTCATGGTTTAGATGCATACCCCCCTGAAACTCACATGCAAAGACCAGGGGCCAGCTGATGCACTCTGGGGGAATGATCAGGCCATGGGGGCTCTGGCTTCATCGAGTGGATTAACCCATTGATGAGATCATAATTGGATGGCATTTGGGCGAGTCATGGAAACAAGAAGTTGGCCCTAACTGGGGAGTGGACCGATATCTGGCCCCAGAGCCTTCCCCTCTGGCTTGGCGCTTCTCTATAGCTTCAGGGCCAGCATACGGTGAGCAGCTTACTTCCTCCACTCCCACACACCATGGTGCTGCCACCTTGCCACCAGCCTAGAGCAAAGGAGCACGCTGAACACAGGCTGAACCTCTGGAAACATGAGCCAAGGTAAACCTCTCCTCCTTTGTTTGTCACCTGTTTTGCCACAGCAGCAGAAAGCTTGGACTCTATGGACTTAGGGCCAGTTTTGGGGGAAGAGTTCTAGTTTCTGTGACCTTCCTTGAAACAAGGGAACTGTAGTTTTTCAGACTTGCTTCTGAGTTGACAAAGGTGCGAGGATGGAAGGTCGGAGAGCTCTTGCTTCCAAGCATGCTGCAAACGTCATGCAGCCTCAGTGCGCTGCGGTCTCCAGTGACCCTCAGCCTGCTCACGGGCTCTACACTTGGCCCCCAAGTCTAACCCACCCATATTATAGAACTGTTCCAGAGTGGCTCACCGACACCACTCACCTATTCCCCAGAGCCACCCTAGCACAGAAGAGCCCACTGGATAGGGGCTGCCCAGGAGGCTTCCGTCGGCAGGAACACTGCTATGGCTTGAATATGGCCTCAGTGTATTTCCTAATGGTTCATGTGCTGGAAGCTTGGTCCCCAGTGTGACAAAGTGGGGACCTCAGGTGGCTGGGCCTCATGGAAAGTGTGTAGATCACTGGCGACCCTGCTCGTGGCAGATATTCTTGCAGTTCTTTAAGGGCCCTGGTTAGTTCCCACCACTGCAGGTGGTTAGACAAGTAGGGAGCCTAGCTGCTGGGTCCTCTCAGCTTCCTGTCTTGCGAATGATCTCACCCTCTATGTGCCACCATCCCTGAGGTTCTCTCCAGAGGCCCAACCAAGGGGAAGCCCAATCCTAAATTTGTCTCTAAAACCAGGAGCTAATTTGTCCTCTTTTTGGAAAGTACCCAGCAGGTATTTTGTTATGTCAACAGAAAGCCGACTAAGCCAGCCATGGAGGATAAACAAGAGTTTTCCAGGAAGGAAAATCCTGGCTGACAGACTATCAGGAGGCTGGGAACGGGCACAGGTGGGAGCAGGGGATGGCAGAGGGGCCCTGCCTGGGCAGGTGTCCTGGCGCTGGGTAGAAAGACCAACTTTAGGAAGAAACTCTCTGAACCAAGCAAAGTCCAGAGGACTTCTGAGAACTCACTGTAGAGATCCAAAGAGACAGGGGGGCCACAGAGCAGGCCGGACCCCAGCTCACCTTGTGTCCTTCATGCACCCAGGCCCCGGTGACCAGCAGGTGCTCAGAGACTGTGTGCTGGGGAAAGGAAGAATGGGAAGATTTGAGGAACATGTGTGTTATTTTTTTTAATTTAATTTAATTTTTTTCATGTATTTTAGTACAGGGTCTCCCTATGTAGATCTGACTCATAGTGATCCTCCTGTTTTCAGTCTTCCAAGTACTGGGATGACAGGCACGTGCCACCACGCCCAGTCGCAGTTGTTGTCTCAGCGGACCCCAGGGACAGGGCTGGCATGGCTGGTGCTGAGGATCAAACCCTAGCCCCTGTGCTCTGCCTAAGCAGGTGCTTTAGTCTGCTGAGCTATTTGACCAGCCCAAAAATGTCTGATGCTATGAAATTTGGGGAAACTTCGAGAAGAAAGCATGTACTGGGGCCAGAGAGTGGTTTTCCTTTTATGCATCTGCCCTGACAAACACACAAGCGAGCACAGCTGCCTTGTACCTTTTATTTGTTCAGGTTTTCTTGTTTTCTGAGACACAGTCTTCCTTTCTAGCCCCAGCTTGCCATGAACTCTCAGCAGTCCTCCGTCCTCAGCCTCCCAGGTGCTGGAATACAGGTGCAAGCCACCACACCTGGCTTTGCCTTCTCTTCTAACTTGCCTTTGGTATTTTACTGTAGCTGTTGTAACTAGGAAGTTTTCTGTGCTTTTGAATTCAGCACCCATCTGCTACTTCCAACTCCAGCGTCAACCCCCTGGTGTCTGCTCTTCAGGCCTCCTTGTCCCATGGCGTGGGATGGCTCCTGTGATATCAGACAGCCAGCATCCCGGACTGTCACCACTGCCTCCCAGTCTGCTGGGAAGACGCCTCCCTGGCCAGGTGGCCACCATTACACTCTGCCCTGAGATGATGTCTGAGTCTATTGGTGATCACCCTGTCCCCTCCACATGAATGCCATCACCCATTTCCTATTGCACACTTGACATTTCTCTGGTAACATCCCTCTGTCACCTCAGAGTCATCTAAAATTAAGCTCCCTTCCCTTCATGCCCACAAGCCCCAGACCTCTGTGACCCCATTGCTGTTAATGGTTTCAGCTGCTTCCCTGCCCCCACACTCCAAGTCCCAGTCACTTCGGCCTCCGTGGCCTCCCTGCACTCCTCTGAGTTGGTAGCCCATTACTCGCTCTTTCCCTGGGCTTTCTCACCTCTTCTTCTGCATCTACATGGCCTGACTGCCTTCTGAGATCACTCTGGGTCACCCTGCCCTTCCTGGCCCATCTGCCTGCTTCTATTTTCTGTCTCCCTTGAGCCATCAGGTTAACCTTCTAGGAACAATACAATGAACAATTACCAGCATTGATTAAAGTCCTACTTGTGTCAGGCACTGTTCTAAGATCTATACATACATACCACACTCACAGCAGCACTTATTTTGCTATTCCTGTCTTACAGACAAGAAAACTTGAGGCACAGAGAAGTTCAGTAGCTGACCAAGAATATATAGCTGGGGCTGTGAGTGGTAAGATGACACTGGAGCTCCGCACTCCTGCAGAGACAGGTGGAGCTCCACCCTCCCCCACCGGCCTGACCTCACTGTCCAGCTCAGATGTGCCAACCTCTGGGAGACAGGAGCCTCTCCTGGGTCCTCTGCACCCTGTGCTTCCCTCCTGGGCTCCGGGCCACTGCATCCTCTCTGCCTCCTATCCTGTTCTCCAGGCAAATTCAGCGAGTGCAGTCCAGCTCCCACATTCTCTGCTGCCTCTGGGCTATGCTGGGAGTCAGGCCAGCTGGACAATTCTTCCTGCAAAGCAGACAAATTCCTAGAGGGGGAATATGGGGCTTTGGTACCCTGTCTACCTCCCATCAGTCAGCTATCAGCTACCTGGGAATTGCTAGCCACTACTGCATCCAAAATTTGCTTCTGATTTTACAGTCATAGTTCAGCCTGGCCCTGCCATTCTCTCTGATTCCCAAGCTGCACATAGTAACATCCGTCCTCTTTGTTTCCAACTTGCTCAGCTCAGCCATAATGATCCTGCTTCTGTGCCCTGCCACCCTTTGGTATGTGTACCCCAAACATCAAGTCCTGTTGGAACACCTGAATACATTCAAGGCAAAAACCAATCCAACTCATCAATGCTACTCAATGACACTTTGGGCCAGGCGGTACCTTCTCTTCCAGGGTGTGCATGCCATGGGGGCAGACATCCTAGCACAGCTGGTAGGATGGGGGCATTTGCCAGGGAAGAAATTGCGAGGTGGCAATCTGCAGTCAGATCAAAATATAAGTGCACCATTGTTTCTGCTTTCTATTGTATTTTCCATTCCTAAGGATTATTCATAATAGACATCTTCCCCGTCCCTATTGTCCCCTCTCTGAGCCTGCCGGTACTTGGGGATGGAGTGGGAGGGTGTATGGCTCACAGGACTTGATCTTATTTCCTCCACTACCTGATCTTTTTGCTAAGATACACATAGGCAAAGAAAAAAATGCCAAAGGTGCAGAAGACGGATCATGAAATGTTTTCTTTATACCCTGCCCCCACCCGCCTCCGGCCCGCCCAAGTTTAGCACCTGTCTTTTCAGCAGTAGTGCACGCACGGGCATAGCTGGTGGTTTATATGCTCCATTGTCTTAAGGTAAAATTTCAATTGTATGCCTTAGTGTTGTGATGATGAAGAGATTTTTAATTTTTTTTAACTTTTATTAGCCAATGTCTGCGGCACATAATGATCCCATTCACTGTGGGGGGTTGGTGCCTGCACTTAGCACCCCTGGATTCTTCTTCCGACCCCTTCTCTCCTCCTTCCCTCCCTCTGTCTCCTGGCCCCTTTGCATCTGCAAAGATCTATCTCTCTATCTTATTATCTGCCTTTTATTTTGCTCTTTCATTATTTTATACTTTGGGCTTCTCATCTCAGAGAAGCAGCGCAGTAGTTCAGTGTGTGTGACTTATTTCACTTAACCTCTCGGCTCCGAGGTACGCACATTCTCCCACAGAAGACTCAGAGGAGCAGGTCTCCATTCAGAGGCACAGATGGTAAGAATTCTCCTGATGCTAAAATGGTAACACGGATATGCCATTAGCCAGCTTTTTGCAAAAGAATGACGTCTTTTCTTTCCTTCAATACTGAGGATTGAATGGTCTTTACCTGGAGCTGTTTCCCAGCCCTTTCTTTTAAAAGAATTAATTTTTACTTTAAAACTGGGTCTTGCTAAGTTGCTAAATTGCCTGGGTTGGGCTCAAACTTGTGAACCCAGAGTGGTAGGACTGTGGGCGTGCACCACGTACCACGCCTAGGAATTTCTGCACCTGTGCTCCTCTCTCTGCCAAGGCCCAGCACTGGCCCAGGGTCTGGGCTCAGAGCAGACACAGCACACTGTGATACAAGGGAAGGTGGCACATAAAGCCCAGGCTAGAGCAATGGAGTGCCAAGTGAGGAGGGCACCAGAAGGAGGCGAAGAGAAAGCAGTGCATTGGCAAACCCAGGACCGCCCTTCAGGGACAGTCCTTGTGCTTTCGCCTGGGGGCCCTCTCATCCCACCTGACCTCCAGGCCTGTCCTACCTTCCCTGGGGTTTACTACATTGTACAGAATTAAGCTCGGCTTCACCTACGGGCCATGTTCACTAAACAGCGCTCAGCACCCCTTAGAGAAAATTGCTCTTATTATGACTCACAGGGAAGAAGCCATGAAACACTGACTCATCGAGACCCCCACCTTGCTCCATGGCTTCTGCTCCGTGGCTTCCCTCCCAAGGACGATTTAGGTTCCCTTCTGTGATCTTGGTCCCACACGAGGGTGGCATGCTGGCTACACCAAAATCAGCAGTAACCTTTTCCCCAGCTCATTGTTTACCTGAAACTGGCTGTCACTGATAAATGCTGGGCCTCACCCGGCTACTAACCAAGGTGAAAAGAAAAGAAAATCAGATGCACAAGGGAGCAGATCTGTGCTGGCTGAGGCCCACGCTGTTTCTACAGGATAAGCAAGAGGTTCATGCCCCCGACTGAGATGCCGAGAAAAAACCTTTTTCTAACTGTATTTGAAACTGGTTAAGAATTGTGCTGAATGGCATGACTTTGAAAATACCCACACAAACAGAAAATGAAACACTCTTTGAAGATATAGGAAAGTTTTTCTACAAAATGCCCAGCAATTCACATGCAAAACAAATGAATCTAGACACAGACCTTAATGTTTCTCAAATGTTATCCCCAAAGGAATTGCAGACACAAAATTATAAGACTCCTAGATGATAACACAGGAAACAAGCTGGAGAATCGTAAGTTTGGCAATGGCTTTATGGGTATGATAGCAAGAGCAGAGCCCACCAAAATATGATGATGGTGATGATGATGGTGATGATGATGATGATGATGATGATGATAATGATGATGATGATTGGAAGGTGGGGCTGTGCTAAAATTAAGAACTTTTGCTCTGTAAAAGGAAATGTCAAGGCAATAAGAATGTCTTCAGAGATTGGAAAAAAAAATATTTGCAAAAGACAGATCTGATAAAGGACTTGTATCCAAAATGTACACAGAACTCTTAGGTAAACTCAACAATAAAAACAAGAGAAGCCTCTCTTTAAAATTAACCTCACCTAAGAAGACCTACAAATATCTGCACAGAAAGATGCTTAACATCTATCCTCAGAGAACTGTGAATCAAAGCAGCAATGAGACGACCCTGCCCACCTGCAGGTGTGGCCAACATCCACCACACTGACGCTACGGCACGCTGAGGAGGACAGGAAACAACATGATGCCTCATTCTCTGCTGAGGGGAAGGCAAATGGTACAGCCACATTGGGAGGCTAAAGTCTAAATGCTGTGTGACGCCAGCGGCCCTGCAGGGTGCTTGGACGGTGGGTGCAGGTCACTCTACATCTGCCCCAACCCAGAACATACAATATCAAGAGTGAAGCCTATTGCAGTGATGGATTCTGGGTGATACCCATGTGTCCCTGGAGGTTGCTGGATTCTTACCAAATGGACCACTGCTGGGGAATGTTGGCTATAGGGGAAGCTATGCATGTTGGGGAAGTGTAGGAGCTCTGTACTCTTTGCTCAGTTTTGCTGTGAAGCTAAATCTGCTTTAACAATAAAGCCACCGGGCTGGGGAGATAGCTCAGTAGAATAAGTGCCTGCCTGGCAAGCACAGGGTCCTGAGTTCCATCCCCAGTACTGCAAATAATTAATTAAATAAATAAATTAAATAAAGCCACCTTTCAAAAACATGAGGAGAAAAGATTTTTAAGAATAAATTAAAATTCAAGGTCATTTTTAAAACATGTTCAGAGGATAAGGGGCGGGGAATCTCGGGTGGGGGACAGGGTGATAAAGACCCCTAAGGTGCCCTATCTACCATGTTTATCTGAAGAGGGGAATGGCCAGGTATCTCAGAATGGGAGCTTCTGAGGTCCAGGGCATTTCCAGGATGAGCCCCAATGTGTATCCCAACAAGAGATGGTCACATAGTTCCCCAGGCAGGGGCAATGTTCTCCACACAGACTGGTTTCTGCCTTGTCTGGATCTTTTCAGATGTGTGTGTGTTCTGCCTTGGATTTTTTTTTTTTTCTTTTTCACAGTACTATGGGTCAAACCCATCACTTTCACACTGAGCTTCCTTCCCAGCCTCTTTTCACTTATTGTTCTGAGACAGGGTATCCTAAGTTGCCGAGGGCTCAGCTCAAACTTGCAATCCTCCTGCTTCAGCCTCCCAGAAGCTGGGACTACAGCTGTACACCACTTTGAATGACTTCTCTTTGGGCTTTTAAACCAAACCATCAGCATCTGGTGTGGCTGTTGTTTTTGAAACACTGGTTTTCTTTTTGTAATGCCCTGTTGTTCTCCCTCCTTTAGGCTCCACAGTTAGACTCAGTGTGAACTTTTATCCCCAGGTGTTTGGTTGAATTAGCAAGTGGACAGGCCAGACTGTGCAAGACATGGGGAATCAGAAGATGAAGCCCAGAAGGAGCTCAGTGCCAACATAGGAAGCCTCCTTGCCCAGCCCAGCGGTGCTCAGGTCATCGTGGATGGGCAGGACTGGGGGCTCCAACTCCAGCACCTCAGTCCTTCTCCTGGGGAGCTGCACTTGGCCAGGTTCCAACACAGATTACTCACACGGTGAAGGGCAAGTGGAGAGAAAAGGGCAGACGCTATGGAACGAAACAGCACCTGGCCAGCAATTTAGACAGCCTCTGCATGTGAATAAGCAAAACCTGCCCAGAGCAGACAGTCTGGTACACATCTCAGGTTACACATAAAACGCACACACAGCACATGTAGAAATACACGTGCAGACACATGTATATACAGAGAAAGATCAGAAACAGTTCTCCTGGGTATGTACCCATACCCGAAATGCAAAAGACAATGTCTTCCATTTTATCATCATTATCATAGTATTAATATTAATGAGCAAAGTGACTGCGCTACAAAGCCAGCTGGTATTCTTCCAGGATGACAAGTTGCTCACTAATATGCAGCATTTTCTGGTCTATTTTCTTCAACTATTCTGTCGTTACTTTCCCTTGTAAAATTATACAGAGTTCTCTGTCAATAATTATCCTGAATTGGTTCTGTCCTTCTGAATCTGACATGTGAGCTATAAATGCACTTACACTACTCCTTTGTTCTTTTGTAAAAGCCGCGTTATTGGGCTGTAACTCACACCGTACAATTCACCCAACTGAAATGCGCAGCTCTGTGGTTCTTAGAATATTCACACAACGTGCAGCCATCACCACACTCAACTGGGGAATGTTTTTGTCTTAGCCATTTTCTTATCACTAGGACATAAACCTGACAGCCACAACTTAAAGGAGGAGAGGTTTATCTTAATTCGTGTTTTCAGTCCACAGTCGACTGGCTCCAAGGCAGATATGGCATGGTGGACGGGCATGGAGACGGGAGCTGCTCGCTGTGTGGCGGGTAGGAAGCGA
>NDGN010714349.1:0-10186 GCA_002564285.1 Tympanoctomys barrerae | reverse complement strand
CACACACACACACACACACACACACACACACACACACAAATAAATAAAGCTTTAAAAAAAAAAAGAATTACTGGAACCGTTTTCATAACAGGCCTCAAATCATGGAAGAAAATCCTTTAATCACAGTTGCAAAACATTTTTATGAAGGAGAAAATGGTCTCAATAAGATTAGTAGGGAATATGTTCTGGAAAGGGAAAGTAACTGGACAGAAAGTTCTAGCAGCAGCTTGATAGAACAGCCCAGGCTATTAGCCTGAGGCCGGCGCCTAAGGAGGCCGGAGGCCTTGTCCACGCGGCAGGCTGGGCGATACCTGCAGAAATCTCACGCTGTGCATAAACCAAATGGGATTATTTTCACAAGCGCTGCAGAGCTTCATATAGTAACCGCTTTCTCTCCATGTGCTTCAGTTTCGCAGCAAGAGTGTCACAGGGCACCTGAACATGGGAGACAGCACTTGTGTACGATGTCTGAGTCCTTGGTATAATACTGCAGACACTGCAAATGACTACACTGTCATTACCTCTAGGGGTGGCTGCAACTTCAAGGTGGCGGTTATAGAAATGATGGGCCTTGGGATCAATGGTTAGAAAGCACCCACCACTTCTCTGTGTGTTCTCTTTTGGAATTTTTTCTTCATTTTTCTCCCTCAACTCTGCTGTCATTTCTTCTTAGCAAAATTGGCTTTTAAAAAATTGTAATCATTGGACACGGCACTCTGGCAGTCGAGACGATTAAAACTGTCACTCTTCTGAGGGGGGAGAAAGGACTGCAGGACATTTAGGACTCTGAATGCCCAACCAGGTGGCGCCAGATTTTCCTAGCCTGAAGACTTGTACAACTTTCCCAGTGAGGTCCTCACTAGGCGTCTGACTACAGTTTGTTTCAGAGATAACATGAGAAAACCCTGGTTCTGGAGCCATGTGAACATTCCCGCGAGTGTCCTGTGGTCTCATTCCATGCACTGAATACCCACGAGGCTTGAACAGTGTGACATCAGAGACAGCCCGGCGTCAGGTCGGGAACCCCACTCTCACAAGTGGCATCCTTTGCAGCGACACCACCTCTCCGATAGAGCTGGTCCATCACTCCTGGGTCAGGCTCACTCACCAGAATTTCCAGGGTCTGAGCTGGCTGACTGACTAGCCACGCTCTGGGAAATCCAGAGTATCCAAGTAGCATCAGTAAGAATTCATGCGTCCCGTATAGTATGCCATTCCTTCCTGGAAACGCCGGTGTGGGCGCCCTTGGTGAGGCAGCTTCATAAATGCTTTCTAAAGTCAAAGAAGCTTTGACTAGAGCCAAACCCACTGTGATCCTTAGCAAGCTTCAAGCTTCAAGCTTCAAGCAATGCTTTCAATAAGAGAGTGGTTACCACCGGTCTTTAAAATGAAACGTCTCTTGGAGGCAAACATGCTGCTCCACTTTGTGCATAAGCTTCTTGCTTGTCAATTTTTGTCTCTTTCTGGACTTCACCATTAATTCACTCTTTGTAAGGGTTTCACATCGTAGTGCTGGTCCTGAGGGACTCCCTTCCCTGGGCTGCTGTTGCTGCAGAGGTCCACTAGATGGCAGTGAATGCAGGCTTTTCTTGCTCCAGGATTCCCTCCTGGGAGAGATTTCGTGCCCGTTCTGAGAGTCGATTTTATTGAGTTTAGTTGACACCAAGGGGCCTGCAGAATAAAGACACTAAACAGAGAGAAGATACCATGCCACATGTGCAGTGAGGGGTGGGGGCACACCTGGAATCCCAGTTACTCAGGAGGCAGAGGAAGGAGGAGTGCAAGTTCAAGGCCAGCCTGGGCATCTTAGGGAGAGTATGTCTCAAAACAAAAAATAAAAAGCTCTACGAGAAAATAAGGATGAAGCGTCTGTTGCTCTGTGTCTTGAAATTTCCCACAGCGCGGAGACATGAGCTGTGGATCCCGAGGGCCTCTTTACCCTAAGTGCTGCCCAGGTCCTCGTCTCTCTTAA
The DNA here is from genome assembly GCA_002564285.1 of Tympanoctomys barrerae. NCBI lineage: Eukaryota > Metazoa > Chordata > Mammalia > Rodentia > Octodontidae > Tympanoctomys > Tympanoctomys barrerae. The sequence continues at coordinate 8,214 of NDGN010714349.1, read as the reverse complement.
TTCTTTTGTCAGGTGGGCAAAAGCCCACTCAAATTGGCATAAGCCAAAGAAAGGGGAGAGCTTATTGGTTCACAAGACTGAACACTGCAGGGATAACTTCAGGAAGATTTGAAACAATGTCAACAGATGTACATGTCTATTCCTTTCTGCTTTTCTGTCTGTTGCTTTTCTTTGTAAAAAGACTCTTGCCTTGTGGTGCAAAAGTTGGGTTCATGTAGTTTACCATCCCCAGTGGGAAAAGGTGGACACTTCGAAACTATTAAAAGTCCCAGGTTCTCCCTGCTGGGATCAGTACTCACCCTCAGACCACCCAGCGATGCTGGGCAGCCACTTAGTGTCCAAGGACTGAGAGCAGAAGAGGAGGAGTTCCGGAAGCAGCAGCAGGAGTTGCTTACAGGAAGAGGGGGTTGGGCAGGGAACCAGGGTGAAATCTGGCGGGGAGGCTCTGCCCAACCCCGGAGCCCAGGAGCCTGAGCAGTGGTCTCTCAGCGAGGGCCATGAGGGAGAGCTTAGGGCGGATGCTGGCGCAGTTAGGGGGAGCTTGCTGAGGGGCGCTGTCCTTAGCTAGCTCAGAAACCAGGGCAGGAAGAAGATCAGTGTGAAGGAGGGCGGCGGCTGGAGCTTCCTGTGAGGGCCTGAGGGACCAATCACTTGCAGAGAGCATGGCTGGTTGAGCTGGAGCGGAAGAGGGTGCCTCTGGAGATGGGTCTCCCAGGCAGGGAGGTACCTAAGCACTCACGGAATGAATTTCCTCTGGGCCCCACCCTGACAGGGAAAGGCACGAGCAGGGGACACTGGTTGGGCTCCAGGAGATCAGAGCAGTGCCACCAGAGCAGTGACCCAGGGGCATCTCCTGCATGTGCCCAAAACAAGTCCCAAGGCATCACAAGAGGGGTACAATGGGCACGGATCAGCACCTTGGTGCCCACTTTGGTTCTCCCCACCTCCACACCTCTGAGCAGGCCACCGCTGCACCTCTGGGTCTCACTGGCCTCAAAGTTTTTCATCTAGGAAGTCTTTCCTAACTGTCCCCCTCTGGGCCTCCTTCCTGGCCCTGACTGATTCTTGGGTTCTCTGGTGCGGAATTGGTGTTTACTTCCTGCCTTCTTCCCTGTGTGTGCTCCACAGGACCTGTCACTGTAGGCACCAGGAGGCAAGAGCATGGTTCCATCCCCCAAGTTCACCCACAGACCTGCCAACATGTGACCTGTGCTGGCAACGGGGTGACTGGCGAGTGAGCGAATGAACGGCAGGTGTGAGGGCACCTGAAGGGTGTAGGCTACAGGCTCTGCGAGCCCCACAGTTGCCTCCATGCTGCAGGGAGTCCCCATGCTTAGGGAAAGGCTGCTGAGCCCAGTGGTCCCGGACAGCAGTGCCCTGTCCTCCACCCGGAGGTGGGGGGCTGGACTGGGATTGGACAGAGAAGCAGAGAGGGAAAGGAAGGACACCCAGGGTTCACGGAAGACAACGTGGGGTAGGAAACGCGTTGCTAGGGCTGAACCATGCTGAAGTAAGTGACCTTTCTCTCCCAGCTCCTCCATAAGCCACCAGCATCTCTGAATGCATCCATCTTTGGGCCAACCAAGACTGAAAGCGCCTGAGAAGCATCTTGCTGGGGTTTCTGCTTCCCCTGGAGTTCAGCCAGCTGGAATCCTTTGAAAGAACAGAAATTGCCTTTAAGTGGTGGAGAATGTTCATTGCGTTAGAGGGAAGGGACCAAAGTCAGGCCCCGTCCTGCTGTCCCTCAGGCCCCGGAGAGCAGGTGACCCTGACCACCCCCCTTCCACATGGGCTAATGTCATCGCTCACCAGCAACAGTGCCTGCAGCTGCCCCTGAGAGGCCATGCTTTGCCCTCATTGGCCCAGGTAGGGACACAGATTTCAGCACCAGTGTCACAGAGGCTGGAGATGCAGAGGTCTGCACTCGGGACAGAAGCCTCAGAGCTCGCTGGCATCCCTGCCCTTCTCGGCACCAGCAGAGCAGGATCACAGGATTTCCCCAGGCCCAGAGCAAGTGACGCCAGAGGTCACCGTGCGGGAGCAGCCCTGGTGGCTGGTGCATGCCTGAGGCAGGGTGGCACACAGACAATCTGGTGTCAGGGATATGAGATGACTCACCAGGCAAACATTGATGCATGCTTCTGAGTGCTCAGCGCCACCCAAGTGGCGGGGAGACGGCCAAGTGGCCGGCAAGCAGAGGGAAGGCTTGGGAGCAGGCACCCGGCAAGGGACAGATGGAAGCCCAAAGAGGCATGGAAGTGGCCAGGGCTTCACTGAGGGACCCAGAAAGCTGGGTGAGCCCCAAGGGGAAGTCTGGATTTCACCTTAAAGCCAGGCCTGGGGAGAAGGGGGTGGTGACCATGTCATTCTCTTTTTGTTTTGAGATAGTCTCCTTGTGTAATTCAGGCTGCCCTTGAACTTATCATGTAGCCCAGGCTGGTCTCAACTCATAGCACACAGGGATCCTCCTGCTTCAGCCTCCCAAGTACTGGGATCATGTGATTCCCTGGGGCAGGACACAGGATGAGATTTGGATTCCTAAATGGCCTTACAGCAAGTGGGAGAAGGGATGGGAGGGGGAGTCAGGACTTGGGCTGCTAGAGAGGAGTTAAGAAATCAGTAGAGTACTTGGAGGGGTAGGTGCACAAGACCTCAGATTTATTATTTGTTTTTTTCTTTTAAATTTTTTTTTACTTTTAAAAGAGAGTACAAATTAGAATTAAAACAAAAAATTGCAGGTGATACAGAATTTCACTTAACAAAATAATATGAATTTCACAGTATTTGTAATATACAATGTCTTCCAACCAGTTATTCATATTATTAAATATATGCATATAAAATTAGAAGAAGAAAGAAGTATGTTAGAAATTAAGAAAAGAAAAATTACAATTGAAAAAAGAGACAAAACAAAATAAAACATTAACTGCTTCTTTCCATAGAAAAGCAGAAATGCACAATGCAGTTGTCCAAACCATCCTGCTTATTTACCTAGATAAATCTCTTTCCCCCACTCCCTCTCCTGTCTTCCTCAACTCAGTAACTTTCCTTTTGAATAAGTTCATTCCCTTTTCCCAGTATCTATCGTACCCTTCAAATTCTGTGACCTTGGAGTTCTGTGATGGGGTGAGGGTGAAGTGGGCCTAGGACTTGTTATCTCAAGCAGGTTGTCATGAGAGTGAAAGGATGCTGGCCACAGTTAGGGCACAGCCAGGGCTGTCCCTGGACCCAGTGCCAGCAAGCCACAGTGCACACTCACTCTCAGAATGGCCATTTGCCAAGCAAGAGGATTGCAAGGAAGACACTAGGTTTACAGAGCCAGCAAAAGTGACTTTGTTTTTTCCCCAGTGCTGGGGTTAAGCGCAGAATCTTTGCCCTGAGCTACATCCCTAGCCCTTTTGCTATTTTGTTTTCTTTTTCGAGTCAGGATTTCACCAAGTCACTAAATTGTTCAGGCTGAGTTTTATTTGGCAACCCTCCTATCTCAGCCTCCCAAGTGCTGGGATTACAAGTGCACACTACCACACCCACTGTTGCAGCAACAGCTTCTACATGCACCAAGAACGAGGGTGCCACACGCATCCAGAGGCTGCTGCGTGTGGAGCAGGTCTGTCTGACACTACCCAAGAAGAGGGTGCTGGAGGCCTGGATATTGGCCCTAAGTGCCCGGGCAGGGAGGCATCTACAAGGAATCCTCTCACTTTGGGAGATGAGGCCTAGTCAACAACAGCCAGCTAGAGGCATTGAGCTCACTTCTGTCACTCAGCAGTCTGGGAGGCTGAGACAGAACGGTTGCAAGTTTAAGACCAGCCTGGGCAATCTAATTTTAAAAAGGACTCAGAATATCACTCACTGAGGCCCTGAGTTCAATCCCTAGTGCCACAAGAAAACTAAAACAACAACAAAACCCTAGTGGTACCTAGCCATCAGCAAGCCACTGGTGACCCGAATGGGGACAGGGAAGGAATGAGAAGGGGATTCTGGGGCCTGGGCTGGCTGCCCACACCAGAGTTTGCCAAGAGCAAAGAGGCCTTGAAAAATATTAAAGTGCTCCTGGGAGGAGCAAGTAGGAAGGGAGACACCAGAATAAAGCAGAAGGAAGAGATCAAGGCCCCCTGGAAAGGCTCCTAGGAGGTAAGCGAGCCAGTTCTGGAGAGTCACAGACCTGCTGCTGGCCAGTCTGAGGTGTAAGCCCCAGAGAACGTGTGAAGAGCAGTGGGGTGTGGTGGCAAATGACCTGGAAGTTTTGTTTTGGTCACCACTAGCTAGAGGGGCTATGAGAGCTGGGAGGGGTCCCCAGTGCCAGCCCCGTGAGCTGCACTCAGCCAGCAGTGTCATCTACTGGGGGCAGAGAAGGTGCCAGAGGTGTCCTGGATGACAGGGGGTTGGGCTTAGGAGGCTCAAGCTGAGGAGGGAGGTGGAGTGTAAGGGCAGGTGGAGGAGGGTGTGGCTCCAGGCTCAGGCCCAGAGGGTGGATGCTGGAGGGCAGAGCTGAGAAGCAATGGATTTGGCAAACTCCTTGGCTCGGTGGTAGAAGGACGGAGGGAGGGAGGGCGAGCACGGGCCCTGGGGGTCACCAGTGCGCCAAGTGATGGCTTTTGGAAGAATTCATGACATGTAACCACCACACTGTGCCCACGTCTACACCCACCACCTGAATAGAGCTTTTGTTTTATTTCTGCTGTAGTGGGGATCGAACTAAGAGCCTTAGCACTGAGCTGCTTCCCCAGCCCCTTTGTATAATTATGTTTCATTTTGAGAGAAGATCTTGCTATAGTCATCCAGGCTATGCTCAAACTTGCCACCCTCCTGTCTCGGCTGCCCCCACAGTACTGGCATTACAGGCGTGTGCCACCCCCTGGGTGACTGGTTTGAAGATTTTGTCTGGAGGGCAGATGGGGCAGGATAAAGGGTTCTCTGAGGCTCCAGGATGCCTGTTTGTGGGGTCCTGAGTCAGGAGCCAGTGCACAGTGGGGGTGAGGCTGTGAGAGCAGGCTGGGATGACACAGAGTTAGGTCCAGAAGCCAGGGGAGAACCCCCAAACCTGGGGAGGATGCATGCAGGAGGTGCTGCCCATGCGTCCCTAGCTCCTTGTTGCAGGTGGCCAGCTGTCTGCCCGTGTCCCTAGCTGCATCTCCCACCCAGCCCCGGGTGGCCTTGCCATCTGTTACCAGCGATGCCTCTGGGCCCAGCGGGGCCGGGTGAAAGGAAAGTGAGGATTATCAAGTTGCGAAAATATTTCCTGTGGTGGATTTCGCCATCTTCTGGTGTAAGGATCACCTGTGATTACAGAGGAGGGCACTGCCCGGGATCACGCTGGCCCAAGACCCCATGACAGCCAGGTGCCCGCCGCACTTCCACCCACTTCACTCTGCCCTCTTGGAACCCACCCCAGCGGTGGCCCCTGACGTTCATGCTGGATTCATTCATCTGTCTGTGCATCCACCCATCCATCCATTCATCTGAGTGAGCTTGACAGGGCTTTGCTCTCTGCTGCAGGGACAGGAGCACAACAAAGCCCTGTGCCGCACCGCCGGGGCGGGTCATAATAGTGAGCGCCTTCACTGCTGGGCTTGGTGTCCATTCACCGTGATAACTGAGCGGCAACTGTAAAAGGACAGACTCTGCTCCTAGGGGACTGAGGTCTCACTCTGGGGTGGCCTCATTAGGAAGCAGCCCGCTGTTGACCTTCAGACACCATCCTCATTATCCCCGCTGATGTACTCGGGTCTGCCTCGGGGTTTGCAGCGCTTCTGGAAGCCCGGCCCCAGAGCCTTTTACTAAAGCCGTGCTCCCCAAGTACAGCGACCCTGGAGACCAGGGCAGCCGGCCGCCGCTAGCTGCTCTGCAGCCGGCCTCCGAGGGCTGTTGGCGGAGGCTTGCAGTCAAGGGCTGGGAAGCTGTTCCAGATGTTTTTCAGATCAAATGGTGCTTCTTTGAAAAATCTGTGTGGGCCGCTCCGCTGAGGGGGCCGTGCAGACCTGAGAGAAAGAGAGAGAGTTCAATGGGTTCACATCCCGGTTTTAAAAAGCCATTTGGCAAGTGTCTGCGTGGGGCTCTTCACATGTCTAGGATCTGTTCACAGCGGGCGGCCGGGTGTCCACAAAGGCTTCTTGGAGTTTAAAATAGCAGCCTGGCCCTTGATGGAGTGTTCAGAGGGATAAATGCACACATCTTGGACACTACAGTGGCCTGTTGCCTGGAGAAAGAAAGTGGTGGTCTACAGAATTTTGTGAAAGGTTTTGCAGACTTTCAAAAAAGTATTTGGTAACCAGGCATCATGGCGCATGCCTGTGATCCAGCACTGACGAGGCTGAGGCAGGAGGAGCAAACGGAATTCAAGGCCAGTCTGAGCTCTTGTAGTGAGTTCAAGGCCCACTGCATACATAGTGAGACTCAACCCTCTTAAAGTGTTAGGACATCTTTATTAAAACTTGCACAATTATGGGTGAAGGAAGGAGAGAAGACGTGGGGGTGGGAAACTGCTAGGAGCCCACAGCCCTCTGGGTGGGAGGACAGGACGCAGTGGGACCCTGCTCCAAGGTGTGGCGCTCCCCGCCCTTGAGGGCACCTTGTGCTGGGTAGTCAGCCCTGCGGTTGTTGTGGGTGGACAGAGCAGGTACTAGAGCCTCCGTTTCACAAATGAGAAAATAACAGGGCAAAGGAAATTTTTTTTTATTAGTAGATGTTTTTAAGACAGGGTCTTGCTCTTGATGTATTCCAGGTTGGACTTGAACTCGCTATGTAGTCCAGGCTGGCCTCAAACTTGAGTTCTTCCTGCCTCCACATCTCTTGGGGACTGGGATTATAGGGGTGCACCACCATGCCTGGGTAGACTTTTCTTTTTCCTTTTCTTTCTTTCTTTCTTTTTTTCCTTAAGCACTTTTGAGTTCATAGTAAAAATTAGAAAACGTGTCCCCACTTACTTCTGCCGTTGCACATGCCCCATGCCCCACTTCCAGCACTTCGATTTCGTTTGCAGTTATTAATGAATTTACACCAGTACCATTGTTACCCAGAGTTGACACTGGGGTTCCCCCTGGGTGTTGACCCTTCTGTGTGTCCACTGCCATGCTGAGCCACAATAGTTCCTCTGTCCTATAGGTCCTGTGTGCCCCGCCTTGGCTTCCTTCCCAGACTCCATTCTTTAGCAGCCATGGGAGGATCCACTGTCGTCATGGTCTCACCTTCTCCCGAACACCCCCTTGCTGGGCTCATGCAGCTTTGCAGATGAATACAGAACCTAGCCTGCCACCCCAGCTCCTGCCTCCTATGCCGGCGGCTTCCTCACTGCATGAAGCCTTGGCCACCTGGTGCCTCTTTGTCAAACTAGTGGCAGCTGTTATGGGGCTTAGCTTTCCCTTCTGAAAACCACTGTTCCCTTACCTGGGCATTTCTGCCAATACCTGGGGTGGACAGAGCCACCACTCCTGCCCGTGTGTCAACTTCTTGTCTGACTTTCCAGAGGAAATGCAAATTCATCAAAGGCAGAGATGTCTGTGTGTTTGAGAGACCAGAAAAAACCCGATGGCTTCCTGAGGGGAGGTACATGCTGCACATGGAGCTAGTGCAGGGTGCTGGGCTTTTGCTCTCTTGGTAATAACAGGGTGAGTCTGGGGCTTCAACGTACTTGGCCTGCCATGCCTGCCCTTTCTAATGTACTGCATCTAGGCTCTCGTGGTCCTTATCTCCCCCCAGTCTCGCCAGACAGGTCCAGCAGGTGTTGTTCTCTGTCCATGGTGGGAAATCTGAGGTCCACAATATGGAATTCAAGTCTCATCACAACCCAGTAGACATCCGTTGTTTATGCTGACAGACAGATGTGCTGTGCACAGTGACGCGTCCAGAGCCTCGATCTTCTAGCTTCTAAACTGTGCTCTTTCCCCAATCCCAGTCCACTCTTCTTCTTCTTCTTTTCTTTTCAAGAAATTTAACTCATGTTTATTAAAAAAATCAGCAGCATACCTGGGAGCCAGGTTTTATACTCAGGTTCATCCAATATAGAATAGAAGCAAATATTTTGATTTGCTGGCTTTCCCTCTTTCATTTTACACCAATTCCCACTGACAATGAACAGCAAGTTTAGTACAGTAATTGAAGAAATGTCTTTTTTCCCATAATTTTATTGATAAACAAATAGCAATGAGATAGTTTCAAATCAATTTGGTAGGACAGTTTCAATAATTAACACATTGCATACATTCTTCTTAGTGG
>NDGN010713344.1:0-14298 GCA_002564285.1 Tympanoctomys barrerae | reverse complement strand
CAACTCTTTCTATTCATTGAATTAAGAGAAAGTAGCTGTATATCTATCCTAACTATTTTGAATGTGCTGTAGTTTTGATATGATTTATCCACATTCAAACTCATATTGAAGTCTGATTGCCAATTTAAGTGGTAAGAGGGGGACCAAACCTTTAAGAGATGATTAGATCATGGAAATTCCATTCTGCTGAATGAATTAGTGTCTTTCTCTGGACACTAGCTTAGGTCTCATATAATGTTGTTCGCAGATGAACACATTCTACAAGAACTGGAATTTATTGTCATACTCTAGGAGCCAGCAGTGGTGTTTTGCTACTTGGGAATATGCCCCCATTCAACACTAACACATGCTCCCACCATGTGGCATGGTCTGCCACCAGGTCCTTACCACAACCAAGCAGATGCCCACACTATGTGCCTGAGCATCTAGAAGTGTAAGCTAAATAAACCTCTTTTCTCTATAACCCAAATGTATGATTTAAATCAAGAATGACTCCTGCCCCCAACTTACACGTGCTTAAAGGTTGTGCTTTTGGAAGGTGGTTGAATCATGGGGATACACTAGGTGAATGTGCTACTCTGGAGGTGAGGCCCAGTAGGAAGAAGAGGGTCACTGGGGGTGTGACCTGGAAAAGTACAATCTCCTTACTTGGCTCCTTCCTTCTCTGTGCTTCCTGGTCCCCTCTGCATTGGAACCAGCTGACTATGAATTGAGACTTCTAAAACCATGAACCAAAATAGACCTTTGTTCCTCTAAGTTGGGAATGTTGGATATTTGGCCCCAGTTGGAAGGAAGGAAGGAAGGAAGGAAGGAAGGAAGGAAGGAAGGAAGGAAGAGGGGAGAGAAAGAGAGAAAGGAAGAAGAAAGAGAGAGAGGAAGGAAGGAAAGAAGGAAAGAGAGAAAGAGAGAGAGGCAGGAAGGAAAGAGAGAAAGAGGAAGGAAGGAGAGAGAAAAAGAGAGAGGAAGGAAGGAAAGAAGGAGAGAGAGGAAGAAGGAAGGAAGCAACCAACCCAGCCCCAAATGTGCTGTAAGTGTCAGAAGGTGGATGAAGATACATGAAACACAGTCTTAACACAAGGGCACAAGCTGAAGTCCTATTTCTGAGGCTCACTCCTCACCACACCACTCTTTATTCCTATGTCAAGTTCCTTTCTTGCATCCCACTGTGCTCAGGATAATGGACCCCATCTTTGCTTTGCAAGGCTTTCCACAAATCCTTTGTGCACTCCAGTATCCTCTTCCTGTCTCCCTACCTGCCATCCCCCACTCTTTCATCCACTCTTGGCATGCTTCAGATTCCTACTAACCTCCAAGTCATAGGCTGTTTTCCCTCCAGACAACTTCTTCCTATGGCCTGGTGAACAACTCTGAAAAGACTCCTCTGATTCCAAAGACCAAGTTGTGCTCCACTATTATCATTCTTCACAGATGCAAGTACTTGTGCATCTGTTTTTCCCTGACAATCAATACATCTGATTGTTTTCTTCAATGACATAACTCTAATGACTAGAAAATTGCTGGGAAGGGACTTGTTATAGTTTAGATCTAGCATGCTCCAGCCCCAAGTCCATGCATTTATAGGTGAGGCTTTTGGAAGGTGCCTGAATTGTGGGAATGCTGTAAGCATTAGTGAGTCAGTCCATGGTGAGCCCTATAGGAAGGTAAAGCCTGCACAGGAGCCCAGGAGCAGTGGCCTGGAAGAGAGTGCAGTTGTCCCTGGCACCCCTTGGTCCCCTTCCTCCTGGCTGCCCTGAGTTGGGCAGCTTCTTTTCTTCTACTGTGCTCTTCAGCCACACTTTTTCTGCCTCAGAGCCAATAGCCATGGCTGAACTTCCTCAAACCAAGCTCAAATAAGCCTTTCCTTACATCGTGGCTACCAGCAACAGAAAGTGACCAATACCTCGGTTTATGAACTTAATTCTCTCCATGATTCTGGTCCCAAAGGGAACTGTCTGAGAACCATGTCAAATTCCCTCGTAGGGTCACCATTGAGCCCAGCCACTGAATTTGACTTAGATCTCGTGCAGTTTGGTCAGAAACCAGAATCAGGAAACAAATTAAGGTTTGGAATATGGTACCACTATAATATAGAAGTGAAGAAATATTTGCAAGGTGAATTAAATAAATAGAAACCACTTGATTCCACCTGACAGAACTAGGAAAAGGCCACCCCATCACCACCACATCACTAAATCCTCAGTGAGACAGATGCTGCTGTTCTTCACCTGTCCACTGTAGGCGTCCTCATCTGGCTTCACATTCATGGTTCACTTACTTCTTATCACCTGCAGCTTTCACCTTAGAGACCACGTGGTCAGTGTTGCTCACTAGAGCGGCAGCTCATCCTTCAGGAAATTACCACTGTCTAATCTAGTGATGGCGAACCTTGTAGAGCTCTCAATGATCGAAGCAGCCCATGGCAGCATGGGTGCCAGATTCGCCATCACCAGGCTAATCCAACTCTCAGTGTGCACTTGATCTTCCACGCCCTATGTATTAGAGATTTTGCTAGATAAATTGTACTCCATGAAAAGGTTGAAATCCTGCATTTTACTACCAAGTAATTAAACTTCCATGCCTGAGCACAAACGCTTTATCAAAAAAGCAGCACCTTAGGAGGACCCTTTCTGAGCTGACTAGAATAACAAAGCATTTTCTAAAAACAAACAAACAAACAAAAAATGCTATACCCTGATCTTGCCTTCCCAGCTTGCGGAACACTCCAACCTCAGACTGCCTCCCACTTTTGCCATGGTGAGCCAGGCTTGTAAGGGGCTCCAGACAGACCAGAACTACTCCTGACATGATCCATGGAGTGGTTCACAACTTCAGCAAAGTAGAAACTGAGGGTCAGCACCTAAAATCATTCACAGCAGCCTAAAATGCTAAAGTGCCTTTATTGTATCCGGCAAAAGTGTGAGTCTGCAACAGATTGGGGGAAAAATTGTAAATGTTGATCCTGCATAAAGATGATCTGGTGAATACTGAAAAAGATAAACCTGCAGATGCATCCTCTAGGAATGCATCCCACTCGCTGCCCTCCTTACATGCTGCATGAACCCATGGTGTATAAATTAGCTGTGCCCATCAGTTAAAGAGGTTCTAGAGGATGGGGATTAGACAGCCCAGGATTCAAAGAAAAAGAAATCCAGATAGCACAAGAACAAGCGATCTCTTTTACAAATGAATTACACAAGTTTCCTTTGCCTACTAATTTAACATCATTCGATAACACTCATGATAGTTAACAGTTATGAAGATCCACTATGTGCCATGCTCTTCAAGTCATTTATATGTATTATTTAATAAGAAGAACTTTTAGAATAGGCATTATTATTATCTTCATTTTAAGAATGGGAAACTTGGGACCATATAGTTTAATTATGTTGCATAAGGTCATATAGCTAGTAATTGGTAATATCTACCATGAAGATTTAAGCCCAAATATGCATTGTGTTCACACTTCAATCCTTAACCTTAAATCTATACCATTCCTATGCCATCTACCTACATACAATTGGCCTTTATTATTCAAAAGACACATGGGGTGTCTTAGTTACTTTTTTCATTGCTGGGACAAAATAAACAACCAAAATTAAGGAAAGAAAGCTTCGTTTAGCTCACAGTTAGAGCATATTTCAGTCCCTGTTCAGCTAGGTCCAAGGCAGAGTGGCACATGACAGAGGGCAGCTGTTCATGGTAGTGGAAGACAGCAAAGAACAAAGGGAGAAAACAGTTGAAGCAGCTAGCTAGTCTCTTTCCCTTCCTTACATTGTAATGCAGATTACCCACCCCAGGGCAGGGGTACCACTCACACCCATAATCCCCTCATTGGATCATCAGTTAATCACAAACTCTAGAAGCCATGCCAATGACTGCATGAGGCTTTGAGAAAACAACCAGACACACACCATAACATGGGGATAATAAATTCACAGAAAGAACATTGAACTTAAAATCAGCGTATCTAGGGGACAGAGCCAGTAGACCTGTCACTAAAAACTACTATGATATAAAGCATATGTAACCCAAATTTTCTCATCTATAAAATAGGCTTAACTATGATGGTAACATCTACCTACTGCATACAGCTTGAAGACTACAATGAGATAACTAATATGAAAATTCTGTGGAATCCATCAAGCACTGATGAGTTGCAGATATTGCCAATTTTTATATCTTGGTGTGTTAGTTAGTTTTCTATTACCCTAACAAATATTTGAGATATTCAATGTATGAAGAGAAAAGGCTTATTCTGGCTCACAGTTTGGAGATTTCATTCTGTAACTGGATGGCTTTGTTTGGGGCTGTGCTAAAGTTGTACATCAATGTGGCACAGAAAATCTATTCACTTCATAGCCGTGTAGTAGAGACAGGAAAACAAAAGGCTGGAATTCCACAATAGTTCTCTGCAAAGGCACATCATCATACATCTAAAACCTCCCACTCTGCCTCCCACCACTCCTAGAAACCTCCCACTCTGCCTCCCACCACTCCTAGAAACCTCCTACTCTGCCTTCCACCACTCTTCAGAACTAACCCTGTAATATGGGGGTCTCTAAGAGATATGCTCCTTTGAAACTACAGACTTGAAACACTGCATTTTGGCAATATTTATCTCAGAGGACATTGTGATTTTTAGCATCTCACAACCTTCTGTGATATAGACCATATTCTGGGTTACTTAAATAAACAATTTCAGAAAATTTCCTCTACAAGACCAGAATTATGCAGGTATGTTTTAGTGGGTACAGAAGATATCTTACCTGCGTTCAAAGAGTTTCTCATTTTACTCAGGCAACACTACTAACCCACATGACAAACACAGAAAGCAACATAAGACAGTAGGAGAAAAAAACAACGATTAGTTGGTGTGGTACAGACTTGAAGGGAAAACGAGTTATTAAGAGGCGAATGGTTACTGAGAGCTAATGGGGAAAGCCTCGTGAGGGAGGCAAAGCTTGACCTTGGTTCCTAACTGAATATCCAGCTGAAAAGGAACTTGGAAATAAGTTCCCACCTTCTGAAAAAGGGAACCAGATCCAAGATTATAGGAAATCACTTGGATGAGACATCACAGCATGATAGTTAAAAAGGAGGATCATCTGGTGATTCTTCCTCATCACTTCTTTGCTTTGACTTCTCAATGGAGCTATTGTTACATAGACCAATGAGGTTCCAATGTGGTACTTCTGGACAGGTTGACAGATTTGTGGCAGGCATGCCACTGGATGAAGAGAAGGATGGCAGCTTACTTACTATACACCTTTTTCCCCTATGAGAAAAGCCTGCCCTGCTCAGGGACTCAAAGTAGACAGTAATAACAATGTAGACTTCATACTCTTGACCTGCTGAAACTGTCTCCCAGACAAAATATATCCCATGGGAGTCTCTTCAGGCATGAAATATCTCCAGAGGATCTTGACAAAAAACACAGGATGGCCAGGGACAACTACCACCAACATCTAAGTAGCAACTTCCTGAAAAAAAGGAAAATAGGCTTTTAGACAATTTGCCAAGCTCTTTGGATCTGGACATGTAGCTACATGTACAAAGAGAAGCTACAGCTACAGAAGATGGTGCACAGAGGAACAAAGAGGCTAGGGATCCCCTAAAACCTGTACCAGGGCATGTCTAGATGGAGTTTCTGGAAGTGAAGTTGAAGTTGTTTCATGGCATCCCTGAGAGAAAAGAAGTATAGAAACAGTAGTTACTGTGAGCTCCAGTGAATTCCCTCTGGTTCTATGCTGGTTTTCCAATGTTTAATCAGTTTTAGAATGAGGAAACAAATAGCTATTCAATATTCTCTAACCAGACTATGACTCCTTGCTCATACAATGCCCCTATTTCTGTGCCCAACCAGTTGGCAGCCCAGACAGTATACATACCTGTCGGAGGTGGTCTGGCCAAATGGGCTTCAAGTCTTTGACAGGTGAGAACCCAGGCTTTCTCTGGGAACACCACCACATCAGGAGTCTGCTGCTTGTAAAATGGTCCCGCCCTATCCAGCCAAGAGTGATGGACCTGCTGAGACCTCAGCTTTCCCAGAGCCATGGACTAATCAATCTAATCACATCATGGTAGAGACAAAAAAAAGAATGGACCCACTTGTCCAGGCTTTTGGTCACTAGTAGAAAACATACTGTGTGATATCTTAGGGATTTGATTCATCCTTTACATTTCAATGAAAATTTTAAAAACTCAAAATGTGGAAATAGTTGTTAAACACCTGAGGAGTTTAGTGACTCCCCTTTGAAAAGTTGCAGGTCTGCCATCTAAGTTGAGAGAGTCGAAAGCAGGCTATTCCCCGAATCAGTTTCACATCAGAGGAGTTCACACAGAAACATCAAACTTCCCACCTTCCTCCCTATTCCCACTGCTTTTACCTCAGATTTGGGCCTGAAGTTTGTCGGTGACTGATTAGGTCAAGGAAGCCAATTATGTTTCCTTTCTGCATCAACTTCAACTGATTGCTAATAACTTCTTTCAATACACACTGAATATCCAGTTTCCACAGGAAACAGTTTTGCGATAGGTAGTAATACCTCCTACAGGTCCAGGATAGTAGACCAGGATGGAAACAGCCATGGTGTATATAAATCATGTCAAGACACTGACTTTCCCTTCTCTTTTATTCATTGTCTCAAAGTCAAGTCACACCAAAATGAGTTTATTCCAGTCCTGCTTTCAGCACAGTGGAAGTGTAGGCCACAGATCAAGGCATCAGTAGGTTACACCTGTATCTATACTTCCTGGCTACTAATGCATCAGAATTATTTGAATCAGAGAGGGAACAAAGAGGAGAAGCAAAAAAAGAGCAAAAGCATGAATGCATACACACCACATTTGTCAGCCATCATGATCAAGCAGTAACAGTCATACTGTGGTCTTAAGAGAACAGGCCTTCTTGGTGAGTCTTGTTCCTTCTGTTACTGGACCCAGTTACTGGATCTAGTACCTCCTAGTACCAAAAAAAAGAAAAAGAAACAAGGGCCTAGTACAATTTCATCTCTAGCAGAAATGACTTGGGGCAGATCTCTCTTCCCTGTGTTTTTCCTGCTCTTTCCACTTTATGGGTTCAGAAGATTCTGGCCCCCAGAAATGGAATCCCCTAGCTAGCCCAGCTAGAACAGTAAGAAAGTTACTATCTCATTTGGATATGAATCAATATTAACAAGAAGTAGATAAACTTGGTGGGCCTTGGTGTCTTTATAGGCTCAGATTCATCCTATCTTTGGGATTATTTTTCCAAAATGTCCCAGAACAGGACATGGTCTTTTGTGTATCCTTGGCGGGGATCATAGCACTTGTCCACATTTAAACCAATCAGTAGCAAAGGGGCTGGGGTGATGATTGGCTTGAATTGAATTTAGATTGTGAATCACCCTATGAAACAGGCAGATTGCACCCCATCCTCTCCCCACCCACAAAAAAACTCTGAGATCTTAGCAAGAAAGAATGAGGAACACCTATTGAAGAGGTAATGCCCTCCAAGTGGCAGCAGGATTCATGTCCATGGACAGCAGATGGCAGAACATAATGATTCTCTTATATTTTGATCCTTAAATTTTAAAATCCTAGACTAGTTATATTTTTAAAAGCCACTAAGAAGAATGTGGGTAGAAGAGCAAAATTTTCCCCATATCTTGAGCCTGGAAGAGATTACTTGAGTCAAGTGAAGAAAAGAGTCATAAAAGTGAGGCAAGCATCTGAGAAATGACCAGTCCCTGAATCTAGTTTTGACTGTTTCTTCCCTCTCTCTACCTCAGCCAAGGCAGGATCTCAGCAGGAAGCATCATGGAGCAGAGGAGAGGAGGAAGGGTGCAGAAATATGGAAGCAGAGTTTCCCATATTGCACAGTGGTGTTAAATGGGTCCCCTGGGCCCAAAGCAGCAGGCTCCCAAAAGCTACACCAGCATGTTCCAGGGTATCTGTGGCTTTTCAGAGGCTTTGCGGTAGAGACAAGAAAAAAAAAACAAGAGATGTACAAAGCAGCTTAGTAACGTTTAGTGGCTATGTCAAGATGCTATACTCCCATTGCCTTGTATGTCCCAGTAATCTATAAAAGCCCCTTGATTTATTATTAAACCATGAAAAGAAGATACAAAATTTACTAACATTAAATTTGACCCCATTTACCTCAAGGCTCAACACAAAGTGAGCTCACTTAGCTTTTGTCTCTGGTACAACAGGATCCTCAAACAAAGCTAGAGTCATTTAAGAAAACAGAATGAGTGTCTTTTGAACAATCAAGTTGGGAGACCAAGACATATGACTACTTCCCCAACCAACTTTTAAAATAAGGTTTTCACAGTCCAAGGCTCTTATCTTATATAGAACAAAACCCAGAGCAAGTCTCTGCCCACTTCTGACAATCCAATCTAAACCCCCATAACCTTCTCTCAGCAAAGCTTGTTCTTTTCTACGCGGCCTTCACATTTTAGAATGACACATCCACTTGTTTTGAAGTTGATTTCCTAACTCCTCCACTGTGCTGAAACTCAATAAGGGCTCTTTCAATCACCACATGGCAGAGTGCCTAGAACACCACAGGTGTCAATAAATGTTCGTGGACTAAAAAAATAAGGATTTGACCACAAAACTCTGCTCATAGCCACTCTGTTATATCACATAACACATGGCAAACATAACCTTCCTAATAATTTTTGAGTTTAGAAGCAAATGATGAAGCTGAGGCCCAGATGGGTAAGGTCACTTACTCATTGGTAATGTGTTGTTAACACGCTGCTGAGACTTTAACTCAGGCCTCTGCACTCCCAGGGATGTGCTCTCCCCATTGCACTAGCGTTGAGCACCTTCCATCTCTGATGTCACCGGGGACCCAGGAAGCACAGGGAGCTGGACCAGCTCCACCAGGGATGCAATGACCAGGATCCTGTTTGGATTCTGGTTGCTCACATCGCCAGGAATCTTGAAACCAGCCATCGCGCTGCTCTCTAGCAGCTCCAGAACACTAACGTGCCTTGGAATTTTGAGATTTCTGTAACCAGAGAGTCAGATAGTCCACAGCTAAGGAAGCACACTTACCACATTCTATCCTGAGCTCTTTCTATCCTGTACTTCCTGCTGAGAAAAACTGCTAGTATGAGGCAGGGTGACCACCCTTCCCAGTAGGTGGAAAAAAACCACAACAAACTTTTCATGCTGGTAAAAGGAAAAGTTACAGAGAAAGAAAATAATGTGAACTCCTACTGTTCTTGAATTAATTAGGAAACATAGATTCTTTCTTTAAAAAGAAAAGAAGAAAATGGAACATCTTGTTCTTTGCAGATGCTAAAACGTTCTTTTTGAAGGGTTAAATAAAATCACTAACATGCTCTTATATTTTTTAACAACATACTATTCTTTTCATCTTTTATCTTGTTTTTAAAATCACATTTCATGATTGATGTCTTGGGTATTTTAGAATTACGTCAGTTTCCTAACAAAATGGCTTAAGAGGTAGCCCTTGCCTCTCACTAACTTTCTTGTATATGGAAATCTTTAACCTGACATCATAAGTTGTACAATCTCCCTATTTCTGCTCTAAACCCAATTCTAAGATCTTCAAACCTACAAATGGTAATTTTTTGAAACAGGTTGATAATCCTTTCAAATTAAATAAAGGCATCGCAACCAAAGTTTTAAAATATCTGAAATTGTCCAGTTTTAATAAATATTCTATAGTACGAAATTGATATTCTTAAATCCAGAATTTGCCTGATTAGCTGTCATCATAATAAATAAAGCAATCAATAACTTTACCTTATTTTTTAAAAAGAAAAAGAAGAAAACATTTCTTTTCCTCTTTCCTTAGGGTAATTATGAGTTTTTATGATAGCAAAATTAAAACCTAGGAGAGTTGCAGAGATGTCAAGAGAAGGAGCGTGTCCTGAGCATGGTGCAGTGACCTGCCACACATCTGCACACACGGGGAAGGGAGGTCTGCAGAATGCCCAGAAGTTAAAAATCACAAAAATAACCATGTGGGCTTAGGGTCACAGTCAGGTTGGAAAGACAATCATGAGCTTGGAAAAAAAAATCTGGAAGAAAATCGTGTGAGCAAGACAAAATGAGAGGACAACTGAGAGGCGAAGAAGAAAGTCTCTGGGAGGCAGGCATGGAGAAGAGCTAGGGGTGGCAGCAAAGAACATCGAACCTGTGGGCAAAGAACAGGCAAGTCAAGGGATGCCTCCCTGGGACATGGGCGCACAGGGCACAGTCAAGAACAACGAGTGCAGCAAAAAGGAGAGAAGGAACCAATCCTCCAGGCCGATTTTTAAGACATAAGGCTGTCTCCCAGCAATCAAATTATGGCCTGCTTATGGCAAAGGACGTGGCTTCAGGGTGTGTCAGCGTTCATTTCCTCGGCAAGGGTGATCTGTCCTACACTATCTACCTAATCAAAGTCCTGAACAATCAGCAAGCCTCCCTGATTTTAACCTTATTAAGGGAAGAGGTGATAGGTAGTACCAATACCCAAAGTCCTATTAACAATTCTTCCCACTTGTAATCCCAGAACTCAGCAAGGCTGACGCAGGAGAATCATAAGTTTTATCCCAGCCTGGGGCCACTTAGCAATTTAACAAGACTCTCTCAAAAATGAAAAATAAAGAAGTTTTTTTTTTTAAAGGGATGGTGGTGTAGCTCAGTTTGAAGACCCCAGGTTCAACTCCCAGAACCAGAAAGAAAACAAGAGAAAGGGGATGGGGGGGAAAGCCTCTTGTTTTGTCCACAGTTCAATCTTTACCCAAATGACTTCTCAGTCACCATACTTTCACATTCGACAAGGACACTGTGTGTGGACAAAAATAACAGTTGTATCTTTCTCTACCGTAAAGCACTGAAGAGCGTTCAGCTCTTAGGCGCAGACACAATCACCAGGTCCGTGGCCTGAAATCATAAACACATTCCTGAGTGCCGTGGTGCCCTTCCTGACCTATGGCTTCAGGAACACTCTAGGCTGACACTTCTCTGGGTGACATAAGAAATGAACAGGCCAACCCTACCTCACCCACAAGTTTAAATATTTGCATGGAATTACCATAACGTACTCTGATTTGGGTTTGCAGTGATTGCTTGTGACAGGTCCCCCGGTCTAAGCTGAGGCTCTGTGGCATAAAGAGGCTTTCAACTTCAAGAAAGGTTTGTTCACAACGTGTCTTTAGAACATAAATCAACAGGCACATCTTAACCTCACCCCAGATCATCAGAAAAATCAGTTTTCCTTTCTAAGTGATGCACGAGGAATCATACACACCTCTCATGAGAAACATCGGGTGAATATTAAGCACTTCCTTAATGAGATTAAAGCCAACATTATGATCATATTTTATCCTGTGATATCTGTGCTCTTTAATGTTATCTAATTTTTCAATGAATAACTTTTTCTTATCATATTGGAAAGCCCAACATGTTCTATATTTTTAGAAGGGAATTTAAGAAGTTAAGGCAGAAATTAAAACCACCCATCTTTACCTCACAGGGGTCTTCATCTTTCTCTCTATACCCATTCCCCAGCACCCGGTCCTGAATGTTGCTCCCAAGGCCTTTGCATTGAGATACAGCCCCAGCTTTTCTTTCATTTTTCATTTCAAGAGAAAGTCTCACCAGTCCTGAATTGCCCTAGCTGGTCTTGAACTTCAGATCCTGCTGCCTCAGCTTCCCAGAGTCCTGGGAGGAAGTGCATGCAGCTGGCTTAGATGTTTGTTCTGCTAAGAATTTTTTTTTCAGGAATCAATATTTTTTTTTATTTTTATTTTTATTTTTTTGATTGTCAAAATATTTTTTTTCTTTTTTAACTAATTTTATTGACAAACAGATAATAGTGAGGCAGTTTCAAAACCAATTAGTAGGACAGTTTCAATAATACATTGCATGTTGTTGTCTTTGTAGTGGTTATTCATAGCACAAGAAACAGACAGGATATCCTGTCAAAACACCATTAATACAAGTCTTTTTTCTCACTGAATTAAGAAAAAATAGCTATATATATATATATATATATATATATATATATATATAACCTAACTATTTTGTACATACAGATACAAAATGCTCCTTCATTTATATCCCCTTTTTTGTTTAGTTTTGTCAGAGATTGATATTCCATTGCAATTTAAATATTGTAGGTGTGTGAATTCTGTTTTGCTAAAATTTTTATATGCAAAGAAATTTTGTTAATTCTATAAAAAAAATTTAAGGACTGGAGAGATAGCTCAATAGAATAAGCACATGCCTAGCAAGTGCAGGGTCCAGAGTTCAATCCCTGGTACTCAAAAAAAAAAAAAAAAAGAAAAGAAAAGAAATTAAGTTATGAGATAAGTTTGGTTGATCTCAAGATCAGGGCAGGTAGGAAGGACATGAGGAGCTGTAGGTTAGAGAATGCAAAGCAGCAGATGTGTAGGAAAACAAGCATTACAGATTAATTACAACCTGAGTGTTACACATAATAAAGTTGTACCAAGATTCATGCTAAATGTGTAGATGCTAGCTGTTCTGGTCACACACAAGAATAATTGAGATAGTGGATGCTTTGATTTACCTTACTAGAGTAATAGTTTTATTACAAAGATTATCCCTTATAAATTTTAATATTAATAAAAATTGCTCAATTTGGATTGCTTAAATCACAGTGTAAAATCTCAACACCATAATTATTCTCCTCACACAGTATTCTTTGCACAATGTTTCAATTCGCTATTATATTTTATGTATATATGTAGTTATCAATCAAATCACTAGTACGCCCACAGTACATGTATTCTGAGAAATTTGCAGATGGGTATTTAAGAGATGAGAATTCTTGTCCCAGATCTTTATTTAGTTGTGATTTGAGAACTCACTTCTCATCTCACCATCACGCTAACCTTGTTTCTCCATCTGGGATGTGAAAGGTTTCATTAAATTGCCCCACAAGGTCAGTCATCAGGTGGCTAAGAGATAGAGTCAGGAATGACTCTGGGCAAGCCCATCACAACAGAGAAAATGGAAGAGCTATATTTACCACCAAGAGCTACCTCCTCTAGAAGCAGAGAAGGAAAAACAGCCCTTCTTATCCTATTGTTCTAGCCAAAAGGATCAACAATCAAGAAGTAAAATTTAAAAAAGAAGTAAATAAGCAAGCATACACAGCAGTATGTAGATTTAAAAAGTGTGATCAAACATGATTTCAGAGAATGAGAGTAGTATAAATATAACCAATCAGAATAATGACACGGCACAGATGTCCATTATCATCTCTCATACAACATAGTTCTCAAAACATTGGTCAGAGAAAGAAAAAGAAATAAAATGGATATATGTGGGAATGCATGAAGTCAAAATATCATTCTCTGCAGAGGACATGATTGTTTACTTGCAAGAGCCAAAATTCACCACCAAAAGACTCTTAAAATTGATAACCAAATTCAGCAGTGTAGCAACACAAAAAATAGCATTCCTACACACTAGTGATGAATTTACTGAAAAAAATTAGAAAACATTGCCACTCAAATGTACATATATATATATATATATATATATATATATATATATGGATAATTGTACTGTTGATTTCTGTTGGTCCATTGAAAAGTACAGTTAATGCTTAGCTTTTTTCTCTCTCTTTTTAAGTTTTTATAACATTCTGATCAATTTTCCATGCTTATATCTGGTTATCTGAGTAACTAATTTGAAGATGGCAATATGCAATATAACAACCACTGTTGAATTTCTATTATTTTGCTTAGTGAAATTCTATATCATTTCTTTTTTTATGTATTTGGTACAGGGTCTCACTACGCAGCTCAGACTCGTAATGATCCTCCTGTTTTCAGCCTCCCCAGCACTGAGATTATAGGTGTGCACAACCATGCCTGGACTCGGTCTCCTGCTCAGCGCACCCTGCAGGAAGGGCCAGCGTGGCATGCAGAATTGGGTATCGAACCTGGTCCCTGGGCTTGCCAAAGCAGGCACTTAGTCTGCTGAGCTATCTCGCCAGCTTATTATCATTCTGTATCATTTCTAATGAGGATTTTTTTACTTCTTATTCTCTTAAAAATTAAACATTTATGTATTAACTATAGAAGCAAAAGGCTCCTACAATGAGAATTATATACCACTGAAAAAGGAAATTGAAGAAGACATCAGAAAATGGAAAGATATCCCACTCCTGGAATTAAAAAGAGCCAGTGTAATCAAAATGGCTATACTTTTGAAAATGAAACACAGACTTAATGCAATGCAAATCAAATATCAGGGCTGGGGAGATGGCTCAGTAGAATAAGTGCTTCCCTGGCAAGTACAAGGGCCTGAGTT
>NDGN010713210.1:0-15636 GCA_002564285.1 Tympanoctomys barrerae | reverse complement strand
TGCCCAGCACCCGCGTCCCGCCGCCTCCCTGCCCAGCACCCGCGTCCCGCCGCCTCCCTGCCCTGCACCCGCGTCCCGCCGCCTCCCTGCCCAGCACCCACGTCCCGCTGCCTCCCTGCCCAGCACCCGCGTCCCGCTGCCTCCCTGCCCAGCACCCGCTGTGGCACAAGGGAGCTCTGCCCCGGCCCCTGCAGCGTGAGCCAGCGGCAGCCTCAGCCTGTGGTTAGGTTTTCCGCTCGGAGGTCATCGTCATTTTGGAGGCTCTCCACTGCCTTTCAGAGAGCAAAGTTGTGGCTTGTCGCATGATGCCATCACTGTTGACCAGGTTAGAGCACCCCAGGACCCCAAGTCGTCAGCCGTGGCTCCAGGCCCTCCTCACCCTGGCCCTCAGCTGCAGGCGACTTTTGTGGGTGCTATCTCTGGGTTTTCCTATGTGGACCTCTCAGGTACATGGAGCCCCAGGACGCTGCCCTGCTCCGGCGGCACCCATCCCTGTTGTGGTGGTTTCTACGTTGGGGCCGCACGCCTCATTGTGGCGAGCGATGCTGTTGCGCAGGTGGACCACGGTTGGACACCTGGCTTGTCTCCACCTCCTGACCTGCAGAGGGCGTAGCCAGGTGTCTGCGCTAATCTGAGTGGGCCCCAGGTGTTGCCAGACTTCCCATGGCAGCTAAATCTTGCTCTCAGCAACATTTTTTCCACGTCACTGTTACCACTTACATTTTGTAAAAGTTATGGTCTTGCTGGTTGGTGGCTGCAAAGTAACACTTCGTTGTGGGTTTGTGTTGTTGTGGTTGTGCGTCTTTGAAATGGTTACATTATGTTGTCCTCTGGCTTTGAACTTGCCTTGTAGCTCAGGCTGGCCTCAAATTGGTGATCCTCCTGCCTCAGCTTTTTGAGTGCTGAGGTTTATAGGCGTGTGACATCACACCTGGCTCATTGTGTTTCTTCGGAGTTTAACTTATCAAATAAACATTTAAAAATGCATATAAGCTGGGGAGACAGCTCAGTCAGTGGTCTAAGTGCCTGCCTGGCAAGCATAAGGACCTGGGTTCGATCCCTGGTACCAAATGCCATGCTGGCCAGGGTGCCAGCACAACTGTAACCCCAGCGTTGGGGGGGCTGAGACAAGATGACATGAATCCAGACTGCGTGGTGAGACCCTATACCAAATGAATGAATGAATGAGTGAGTGAATGAATTATTTTAGGACCAGCCAGATGGCTTAAGGGACTAAAGCACCTGCTTTGCAGAGCACAGGGGCCAGGGTTGGATCTCTCCCGAGGCACACTAAGACAGCAGTTGAGACTGGGCGTAGTGGTACGTGCCTGTAATCCCAGCGCTTGGGAGGCTGAACACAGGAGGATCACTATGAGTCCGATCTATACAGTGAGAACCCTATACACCTGGTAGACAGTGTCCTAAATTCATTTTTTAAAAAAATATGCATATGAGACAGGGATTTCCTTTATTTGTCTGGATTCTTCCAGCGGCAGTGTCTTGTGGAGTTATAGGCCAGATGTTGAGCTTGTTTTCAGTTGTCAGCCAGGAGGGGTGGCCAGGCTGGGGCCACTGTGCTACAGGCAGTGGTCGGGGTGCTTGGTTCTGGAGCTGCAAAGTGGCCTTCACGGTTGTCCAAACAGGCTGTGGCTCTGGGCTGTGGGCTGGGGTTGCAGTGGCCAGGAGCCAGGGGGCCTGTATCTTGCGCCCCAGCACCTGAGCTCTTGAGAGGATGCGCCTACCTTTGAGCACATGGGCTCCGTGGTGATTGCTGGGTGGGCATGGTACCTGGGTCTCTTCCCAGTCTGTGAGACGCCCATAACAAAAAGGAAAGAAAGGGTTTATCTTGGCTCTGATTTGAGACATTTGAGTCTATGTGGAGGCTTAAACAGACTGGCAAGGCCAAGGGCCCAAAGGGCCCATGGTGAAGGGGCCTCCAGGCCAGGCCCCCGGAGATGCAGACCCAAACAGGTGGTCAGGGCTGTGTGGCTCTGAGGCCCAGTGTGAGGTGTGCACTGCCCCAGTGGAGCTGACTCTGCCCCCCGGGCCACAGCATCGCGGCTGCCGGGCTGCCCAGGCCTCATCTGGCTCCAGAGCCTGTGTCCCAGTGCCTCACCGGGTGATGTTTGCTGTCTCTCCCCTCTGTGTGAGTTCTCAAAGAGCTTCCACTGTGGAGTTGGGGCCTGGCTGCTGTCTCAGCCTACCCATGGGACCTGTCACTGGTGTCATCATGCAGGGCCTGTGTGCCAGGTTCCTCCACATCTATGGAGCCGTGTGGCTCTGGGTCCAGATCTTTCTTTCCTTGTCTGAGCATCCTGCCTCCTGATGGGTAGGGAGCTCCCAAGAGCCGTGCAGGGGCCTCGCCTCTCACGCTGGGCGTGGGCTTTCGGGTTAGGTCACCTCTAGACTGAGAAACTGTGATCCGTGCACCTGGAGGGCTGAGGTGGGGCCTGTACTCAGGCAGCGTGGCCTAACTGGTCACCCTCAGTTACCGATGTCACTAGGCACAGCCTCTTGAGGCTGCCCCCTTGGGAAAGTCACAGGACTGAGCAGCCGAGCCCTGGCAGGTTCACACCAGGCGCATGCACCGCTGTGCTTTGTTCTGAGTGGGGTGTGGTGAAGACCAGGCCAAGCCCAGAGGCTTCGAGCCCCAGCATTGGCTTCCCAGCGAGAGGGAAGTGGCCTCATCCCGCCCCAGCTGAGTAGTAGCCACCAGGGTAGCACGGAGCTGAGGCATGACAAGTGACCACACCCTGCCTGGGCCACACAGGCTGCGGGGGGCCGGGTGCTCTGGCTGTGGTGGGTACGGGGCCACTGTGTCTCTGGTTGTTAGATGCCAGAGGTCCCGTGGTTCTGCCTGGCAGGGAGGAGAGCCCTCCTTGTGTTTGGCTCTTTAGGGTTTGGGAAGGAACCGGCATGTCTGTGACTTGGTTTCCGTGGCTGGTGTCTATGGAACTGGCCAGCGTCCAGCGCAGCCTGGCCGTCGACACGCATCAGCTGGGAGGGCCTGTGATGTCTCCTGTTGCGCTTGCACGCTCGTCTCCAGGCCCATGACGCCAGCGCCTCCCTGTGCGCCTGGGTACTGGCTCGCCTCACGCCTGTGCCTGTGGCTGGAATGCCACTGCTCGGGGGCCTGGCTGTGCGTGTCCGGCTCCCTGCTGGAGTCTCACCCTCCCTGTGGCTGCCAGGCCCCTCTCCCACAGCAGGGGCCTTCTGTTTCCACCAGGGACACCTTGGTGCCCCAGCACATGGGCAGTGCTGGCTGCAAAATGGAGAGCTGTACTGCGTGCCCGTGGGCCAGGCTGGCTCCCCGCTGTGCCGCGTGGCACGTGTACACCGAGTTGGGGGGGAGCAGGGATGTGCTCGGAGGCATTGCCACCTCTGCTAGGGGGGCTTGCACCAGCCGACACCGGCCCCACTCGCTGCGTCTGTCTGTGGGGTCTGAGAAGCCAGGCTGGGCTCTGGATGGCTCTTCTGGCCAGGAAGGCACAAGCAAGGACAGGGAGCCCCTGGCCCTGACCACCAGGGAGGGCAGATGGCCTCTGGGGTCCCCGGGGTAGAGCTGGTGCCCACCCAGGCAGGCGGGCCAGTACCTGCTGCTGAGTCCTTGCCTGGCCTGGGTCCTGGCTCCACTGCCCAGGCTGCGTCCCAAGTCCCCGCGCTCGGGGAGCCGCGTCCTCAGCGGCCTGGGCTGGGAAAGCTGCTCAGTGCTTGGCTCTTCGGCCACAGGCTCCTTTGTTTCTGTGGACTCTGTCCTGCCAGGTCTGGTCCCACGGAGATGTGGGTCTGGTGGGGTCCGGCTATGGGCTGAGCAGCCTGCAGGAGCCGGGCCAGCTTCACGTTCGAAGACTTCTGCTTGCCTGCCCCTGCCCCTGCTCCTTCGAAGTGTGACCTCATGGCCACATGCCTGGGCCACAGCCTGCTGCGGGATGCAGGTGGAGCCGGCTCTCCCTGTTCACCACGCAGGAGGGGAGTGGCCATCGCATGTGGTCTGCAGCAGCTGCAGGGCCAAGGCTCCTGGGGCGGGGCCCTGTGCAGGTCCGTTTGGCTCTTGGGTCTGTCACACCACCCTGTGGACTCTGGGCTCTGGGCTGGCCTTGAGGCCTAAGAAGGATCAAAAGCTAGAGGCAAGAGGCCTTATCAGTCTGTAGTCAGCTCTGTCCTGGGACCCCCGTAGCCGGGCTGTAGGCGGACATCCTTTCCCTGGCACGGACAGCATGTTGACACTTGCCTGGGCCCCCGGCGGATGCCCTTCTTCCCTGGGCCCCAGCTCACTCAAGCAAGTTGGTGTGGAAGCCCAGAGGCTTGTGCTCTGTGAGAGGCCTGTGTGCCGAGGGGTGTGGCGCCTGCCCTAGCCCTGTTCTCCCTGTGTGCCTTGGGGCGCCGCCCTGAGTGGGTGCCCTGCAGCCACAGCGGCTCAGTGGCAGCCTCTGGCAGCTGCCCTCAGAGTTTCTTAGGTCAGCATCAGATGGCGCTGGCTCTGTGGCTTTCCTCTTTCCTCTGGGTGAGGATGTGCTCACGCTCTGCACCTGTTCCTTGCTCGCTGTCTGCACCTGCTCCTCAGCGAAGACAGGAAGCCCCACCCTGGTGGTGCAGCCCTGCCTGGGGTGGTGGGGGCTTCCCACAGTTCTGTAAGGCAGCCCTGTGCCCCAGTCACTGTCCACCTCCACCTGTGGCCTCAGGGTAGGGCCTCTGTGGGGTGGCTCTGAGACTTCTCACCTCTGAACAGATTTTAGGGTTTTGAACAGAACCCTTGTTGGTTGGGCCTGGGCGCTATCCTAAGCGGTCCAGGGCCGATGGGTGGCTGCATTTGTGAGGACAGAGGCCAGTGAATCACCCCTTCCTGTGGCTTCTCTGGCTCAGCCGCAAGTGCCAGGTTAGAGGGGTCCTGCGCGGCGCCCCAGCCTCATGCTTCTGCTAGAAGCCCAGCATGCACACCTGCGCACAGAGCCAGTCTTCACTGGGTCCAGCCTGGCCCTCTCTGCTGAGTTTCATTCTGACAGAGCTCTTGGGGGACTCAACCAACACCACCACCGCCCTCGCCAACAGGGACCCCTGGCCATCATGGGGCAGGTTCTGTAGTCGTACTTTCTGGGGAGCCTCCAGCCGCATCTGCTGTCTGCCCTGGGCCACTCTGCTGCCAGCCTGGGCCCCTCTCAGTCTTCCCTGGGCCACGTTACTGTCCTGTGCTGCAGGGGAGACCTGTTCCACTCAGGCGGACAAACGGCCTGGCGGCCTGGCTGGGAGCTTTGGGGTTGGACATCACTCCGTCACCCTGTGGTTCTGCAGGCTGGGCTAGCACCAGGGCCGAGTTAGGGTCCAGAGAGAGCTGCTCTGTTAGCAGGGACAGTGGTGACATCTGCAGCCTGGCGTGTGTGGCACCAGAGCACTCACAGCCACTTTCCTGGAGTCCTGATGGCCACTCTAGTGTCCCCTTGTCTCGGACACATACTTGTGTGTGTCTCATGGGTGGCCCTGTCGCCCCTCTAGCCTGAGGGGATCTTGTGCCCAGCTTTGGAGAAGATGGTGTAGAGGAGGCAAGGGGTGCGCAGGCAGGTGGAGCTTCTGCCCCCGCCTCGCCCAGATGCAGCTGCGGGTGAGATCACTCTGGAGCAGCCCGCGGTGGCACAACAGCGTCCTCTGTGTCCTTCCCGGCAGCCCCAGGCCCACCTCCCTGCATGCTGCGGGCAGCTTGGCTTTCCTCACAGCGAGCAGGCTGTGTGCCCTCTGCCAGGGGGGCTGTCCTGCAGGGGCCTGGCCCCCAGGTACCAGCAGGCTCCTCTGTCCTCGCAGGTCTCCTCGGAAGCCCCGGCCTCCATAAGACCCAAAGCAGATGATGCCTCTCCCCAGCCGCCTGCGTCTTCTGACAAGGAGAAGCAGCCCAGCTGGCTCCGGACCTTGGCCAGCTCCTCCAATAAGGTGCTGCGAGGCCCTGCCTGGGTCCCCGGGAGCTGGATGCCTGGCCTTCTGCCCGGGGCAGGGCACCCAGCTGGCCTTGGGGACCTAATATGACTTCTTTGCCCACAGAGCTTGGGCTGCCTTCACCCTCGCCAGCGTCTTTCTGCTTTCCGACCCTGGTCCCCTGCAGTTTCATCCAGTGAAAAGGAAATCTCCCCTCACCTCCCAGCCCTGATCCGAGACAGGTGAGTGACTGCTTTGGCAGTGGGGCCCTCAGACCTCCGGCACCTTGGCAGAGTATGTTTCTGCCACCATTGACTGGGCACCAGGGTGAACCATCTTGGGTTTTCTGGGACCTTTATGCGAAGCTGTGGAATTCACAGAGCCCGCCAGTGAGCACGGCTTGGTCATGGGGTCCACCTGGCCTTCCCAGGTACACAACCATGGGAAATTTTTGTGGTTCTCAGCCAGTGCAAGCTGGCATTACGGGTCTGAGCTGGAGGAGAGTGTTTCCTACGTCATAGCGAGGGTCGGCTTTGGCAGGTGGGCTGCAGGTGGGGGGCCCAGGGGCAAGTGCACCCCAGCCCGACACCTGCACCCCTACAGCTTCTACTCCTACAAGAGCTTTGAGACTGCGGGGGCCCCCAACGTGGCCCTTGCCCCGCCCGCCCAGCAGAAGGCTGTGCATAGCCCGCCGTGCAGTACTGTGGTCGCCCGGGCCCCCGAGCCTCTCCCCACGAGTATCCAGCCCCGGAAGCGGAAGCTGACTGCAGAAACCCCTGGAGCCCCAGAGATGCTGGTGGCGGTAGCTGCTGTCGAGGAGGACAAGGACTCAGAGGCGGAGGTCGAAGTAGAAAGCAGAGAGGAGTGTGAGTGGCCTGGGTCCTTCTGCGGTCCCTGCAGGCTGGTGGGGGTCGGGGCCCGGTCGGGGTCTGCACTGCGGCAGCTCTGCTCACTCCAGCCTCTGTTCACAGTCACGTCCTCCTTGTCTTCGCTGTCCTCACCGTCCTTCACTTCGTCCAGCTCCGCCAAGGACCTGAGCTCCCCGGGTGTGCATGCCCCTCCTGTGGCTGCCCCTGATGCCACCGTGCATGCAGATGCCCCGAGTGGGCTGGAAGCAGAGCTGGAGCATCTGCGGCAGGCCCTCGAGGGGGGCCTGGACACCAGGGAAGCCAAGGAGAAGTTCTTGCATGACGTGGTCAAGATGCGTGTGAAGCAGGAGGAGAAGCTGAGCGCTGCGCTGCAGGCCAAGCGCAGCCTCCACCAGGTGGGCCGGCCGTCCCTGGGCAGGCTCACGCCGCTCCGCCTGCGCCCTCTGCCAGCCCAGCCTCGGTGCAGGGCGTCCCCGGCGTTGGAGCTGTGCACAGTGTGGGGAGCGGGCCCTGCAGAGCCTGCTGTGCTGGGGCCGCCTGCCTGGCAGCTGAGTTCACACTCGGCGTGTCTGGCAGCTCCAGGGCAGCCTCACACTTGTGGGCGTTGGCACAGCCCTGTTGGCTCCCCGGCTGCGGGATCTCACGCTCTCGCTGTGTGCTCTCCCACCGTCACGCAGCTCGGGTTGGAGCTGCGAGTTCCCGCTTGGTACCGCGGTGTCTGCAGGGAGGGGTGTGACTCGCTCTGCTGCTCAGGGTGGCTGCGGAGGTGCTCTAGTCGGCGGCTAGGGGAGAACCTGGGCTGCCTGCACAGTGGTGACCTGGGGGGCTCCTGGGCTGCTGACGGCACTGGGACAGTGCAGTGGGAGAGGCGGCCTGGGCGGCTTCAAGTGACCACCCGGCCGGCCGGCCGGCTGCTGTTCTTCTAGGAGCTGGAGTTTCTGCGCGTAGCCAAGAAGGAGAAGCTTCGGGAAGCCACAGAGGCCAAGCGCAGCCTACGGAAGGAGATTGAGCGCCTCCGGGCCGAGAATGAAAAGAAGATGAAGGAGGCCAACGAGTCTCGCGTGCGCCTGAAGCGGGAGCTGGAGCAGGCGCGGCAGGTCCGGGTGTGTGACAAGGGCTGTGAGGCCGGCCGCCTGCGCGCCAAGTACTCCGCCCAGGTACACGCAGGTGGGGGGCTGGCAGCTCCAGAGGCAGGGCCTCAGGCCGAGCTGGGATACCAAAGCAGGCTGGCCGTGGCTGGGTCCCACTGCCCTACTGCAGTGGGGTCGGGTGGGCTGCAGATGGAAGGCCACGTGTGGAAGGCCAGGGACCCTCAGAGCTCCCTCCCTGCTGCTCTGTGTAAGAAATGAGCTGGGGGGTGCAGCATGGGGCAGATGGATCCTGCGTGTGGAGCACGTGCTTGGCTGTGCCACTAGTTGGGGCCAGGGACGCGGCACCTGCCCCGGCGGGTGATGGGGCAGCCTGGTCTCCTGTCCCAGTGCTGCATAAATCACCTGGGCCCACCCTCCCTGGGCACTGGTGATGGAGGCGTATGGGGGGCGGGAGCCAAGCAGGGCGCCGCTGACCCTCGCCATCCACCCTTCCAGATTGAGGATCTGCAAGTGAAGCTGCAGCACGCGGAGGCTGACCGCGAGCAGCTGCGGGCCGACCTGTTGCGGGAGCGTGAGGCGCGTGAGCACCTGGAGAAGGTGGTGAAGGAGCTGCAGGAGCAGCTGTGGCCACGGCCACGCCCGGAGAGCACGGGTGGTGGCAGCGGCGGTGGGGAGGGCGCCCCTGAGCTGGAGCCATAGCCCAAGCCACCAGTCGCTGGGCACAAGCACGCCAGGCGCAGGGAGCAGCGGGCAGGGTGAGGGCTTCTGCAGGCCTGGCCCGCGCCTCTGTGGCTACACAGCACAACGTCTCTACTGTGCCTATTACCAAGCGAGTGTTTGTAACTACACACTTTTGGAATCCACTGCAAAGTTTTCTACTGGCCAAGTCCAAGCAAGCAGGCCTCATTCCCGGGCTGTGGCAGAGCCCGGGCCAGCCTGGCAGCTGGTGCCGGCCTCTGCTTGCTGGAACACTCTAGCATCTACACTTTTGTTATAAGCTATTTAAAACCAATAAGGAGACCTGATATTCAGAAAACCCACACATTTTTTATGACTAACTTTTGAGAACCCTGTCGTGTAACGCCATCTGGAGACCCACCGTGGGGAGGCGCTGCCCTCCCCGCCCCGGAAGCCATCTTGCTCATCTGTGCCCGCGGCTGCAAGAGGACAGCAAGGATTTTTCTTCAGAGTCTATTTTTTCAGCGACAAGGACCTGGATCTTCCTGCTTCTGCCAGGAAGAGCAGGGAGAGTGCCGCGTGCGAGATGAGCTCAACACTGCCCGCCTTACGCCGCCCGCCCCGTGCCCGCGCCACCGCCTCGCGGAGGCACAGCCACCAGGGGCCGGAGCCGCCGCTGCCCGGGGCTCTGCCGCGCCCGCCTGCCTCCCCCGCGAGGTGCTGCCCGGCGCGGGTGTGCGGGGCCGGCACGCCCTCCCTCGGCACGCGGGGCTTGTTCAGTCTGCAGACGTCGCTGCTCTCATTTCTAACTGAGGCTGCAGCATTGGAACAAAACACAGCATTACTATTACTTTTTTTGTTTGTTCATTTAAACGTATATTTAGAACTGCACTTTGTCAAAATTTTCTCTTTTTATTCCCCGGTTAACTGCAGTTTTTACAGATTTCTAGAGCAGTTCGAACCCCATGTGCTGAGTGCTTAGAATCCCCTGTGGTGCTTGGTTGAACAAGGGAATCACATGGAAATGGAACGCAGAAGCGAGCCCGGGGCTCGTCCTGTGCCTTCAGCGTCTGTACAGAACCCGGCCCTGTCTTCTTGCCCCCAGTACCGTCTTCAGTAGCAATTGAATCTGCCACTCTCAAAATAAGTTACTTACATTTATTCCAAATAATCTCGTTTACTCTCAACTGTTTATGCAAATTATATAAGGTTTCTTATGCCCAAGCTTGAAAAATTACTTTCCAGTAGACGAGAGGCAGCCGCCCCCCCCTGAGGTCGTCGCGGTGTTACGTCACGTAAGAACACACGGGATCTGTTTGCCAAGCCTGATCCGACACCGACGCAGCCACAAGCTGAGGGCGGCGGACATGGCTTGTGCGGGCACAGATGACCGAGTTGTCAGCCACCGGCAGCAGCAAGCGGCGAGCGGAGACTGCTGACCCCGGACGTTCGCTCGGGTGACAGAATCGTCTGCAGGGTTTTGCCCTTGGTTTACTGAGGGGGCCTCGGTTGCTGCTGGGACCCCCGTCCTGAAGTGCAATGCGAGAGGCACGTCGTGTATGTGCAGTGTTTCTCTGGCGTTGCTCTTGTCTTTCTTTCGCAGTTATGAAGCCTGTTTGCATGGGATTCCCCTGCCACAGCAGACCCACCCGTGGGCATTATTACCGTGTCTTGTAAAGGGTCAGTTTTGTTACGCAACATGCAGAGTGCTGTTCTCAGCCTCATTTTTCCAGACTTGTGTGTTTCAGTCATTTCTTCAAGGGAAACTAAACGATTTAGTTTGAGCAAAGCTTTAAGTGTGTTGGCGTGCTTCTGTGTGGCGGCCTTGTGGCAGGCCTGTGAGTGGTAGTGAGTCGGGTCCGGCTGCAGGCTTGTCCCCAGAGGGACACACTGCCCAGCTCCATCGGGCACGGCTGCCCCTCGCCCTCCACCTGCCACCGTAGCACCCGGGTGTCTTTGCTGGGTGCTGTTCGTGACAGTGGGGAGCACTGTCTGGGTGGCCCCGACAGCCTTGCTGGCCCATGAGTTTGTCACCCTTGGCCCCGCATCTCTGGGCCCGAGGGCAGGGCCCCCTCTAGCAGCCAGGCACGGGGCCCTCTGGGCAGCCCTGCAGCTCCCACCTCACGCCCTGGTCTTGGCCCCAGGGGAGGCTAGCAGGGTCATCCCAGCCACTCCCACGTAGGGTGGCATGGGCTGGGGGACCCCGGGCCACTGTGTCTGGCTGCGGAGCAAGGCAAGCTGCAAGTTCCATGTCTTTGAAGAAGAAAGGAAAGCCCCCGCCTGCTCCATCAGGCAGGGCTGTGTGCGCAGCTTAGGTGGTCGCTATCTCTATCCCGAAAGAAGGGATAACGAAGGGAAAAAACCAACAGCAATAACATTCATGTCTGTGGAGCAGCTAACTCGTCCACGACCCCCCGCTTTCTGCACAGAACTAGCCAATGTAAAAACAATTAACATGTAAATACTTTTTTTCATTTTACACCATTGTATTATACGTGTATATGGTGGCTCCTTTTTCAGAAACTTCTCTTAACTTGGTAGTTGTCTGGTTTTCTGGGCTGTTTTTTAACTGAGGAGGAAAAGCACTCCTCGGCCCGTGGGACGTGTGGCCCTGACGGGGGTCCTGGTGGCCTGCCCCTCAGCGGAGCCCTAGCCCTTCTCCACCCTAGCCTTGACCCCGCTGCCTCCCACCACACGCTGGGCTGAGGGCACCTCTTGCTTTATGTCAGGAGTCTCAAGTGACATTTTTTTTCAATTAAAGAACCCCATTTCCAACCTTACACGCTCCAGAGCCCCTGCCCCTCCCATGTCCTCTGCTGCTGCTAACGACAATACGACAGCTTACTCTGCTACTTGAGAGCTATTTTTATGTAATTAATGTATGCTTTCTTGTTTATAAATGCCTGATTTAAAAAGGACAAAAGAAAAGCTTGGCATATTTATCTATTTCGCTGTGTACCTGTTAGTCCTCGCCCCTTGGAACAGATGACATTGGACAATAAAGGACTTGGAGAGCGCGCGGGAGGCTGTGCGTGTCCCCTGCCCCACAGTCGGGTGGGTGGCAGTGGGTCCCGGAGCACGGCCACCTGGGCTGGGGCCGTCCACAAGGGCATGTCTCTCTGGGCTGCCACTCACCCAATGCCACCTGTGTCTCCAGGAAGAGAGGGCAGGCCTGCAGGCAGCTAGCTAGTGGCTGCAGGGGCGGGGGACACTGTCCCAGCGCCACCGTTTGGCGCCCTTTCCCATCCAGCTCTTCCAGCAGGGCCCTCACGCCCCTCTCCCACTTTTCAGCCCCCTAACCAGGGACCAGCGGAGCCCTCCTCCAACCCCATTGGGACTCGCTCTTACCCTGTCCGCACCCTGTATAGGGACAGCACCAGGCACCTCAGCCTGGGTGTGGGCCGAGGGTGCTGCGGCATCACATGCCCTCCCCAGCGCACACCTGGACACTCTGCAGGACAGATGGGCAGTGGCCGCTGAGAGGAGGGCGTGCAGCTAGGGGATGGGCCAGCAGGGCAGCCTTCGCTGCAGGAAGCTGGCCAGGCACAGAGCAGCAGCAGGAAGGGCAGGGCTGGCGGTGTCCTGCCTGCTGGGACCTTGGAAGTGGCTGCGTGGGGCTCTGAGGCTGCAGTGGCCCTGGCCTTTCCCTGGGACTGAGCTCACAGTCTAAGCCTGACCCAGGCGTGTGTCACAAGCCCTGACCCAGGGTGGCCCCTGGACAGGCAGAGCCGCCCATGCCCTTCCCAGCAGGGTGACCAGGGAGGCAGTACTCGTCCTCTGGGTCCCTGCTCAGGGCCTCCTCGGTCTACAGTCGAGGCCTTGATGGCTGTGGGGTTCCCTACACCCTACTCCCACAGCTGGTGACTCGTTTAGACCTGGGGGGGTGAGCGTGGTGCTGGGCAGAAGCAGGGCCAGCTCTTCACCCTGTTGCCGCCTTCCGTCCGCTGTCTGCAGCCCGCGGCCCGGCCTGGCCCATCCCCCGCTGTGGCCCACGGCCGCAGTGCCAGCACTGCTTAGCTGGTGGATGGGTACCAGGTGCCTCTGGAAAGCGGAAGCCACTGCCCAGGCACTGCGACTTGGCTGGCATGCCCTTCCCCTGCCAGGCCTTAGGGCGGGTGCTGCAGTGGCCGCTAGAGTCCTGTGTGTGTCCCCATGGCCAGCTCAGTGGGGCTTGCCAAGCTTCGTCACTGCCCCGGGGTGCCTGGAGGAGGGGGTGCCACCTGGTGCCGCCTTGGGTGAGGAGACCCACATGGCACCGGCTGTGACCTCGCTGCTGCCTCTGGCGCCTGTTCTGGGAAGGGCCGTAGGCCCCTCTTGCCAGGATGAGGCAGGGCCAGGCTCCACCAAGGCCCAGGCTTAGGGCCTGTGCCCTGCAAGAAGGGGCCCTGCTACGGCAGCCTGCCTGGCAGCCTGTACCCCGCAAAGGAAGGGCTTGCAGCGTGACGGCACTGGTACAAGGATGTGAAACTGGGGCGGAGGAGCTGGTTCCCCCAGACGCACCCGGTGAGGCCAAGACCTACTGCCTGCCGAGGGGTGGGGACAGACACTGGGGCCTGGCTGGCTGCCTGTCCCAGCCACCCCACAGAGTCAGTGACGCATGCGGCCATCTGTGACTGGCCCGCGCCAGGCAGGTGGAGGCGTCAGCACAGGTGCCCAGGCCTGGAGCAGGTGGTCCACTGCGGGAGAAAACAGGCAGGGGCGTGGGGCCGGCCGGCTGGTCTAAGCGTGCCGTGTGGGGCCAGGTGTCTGGCCAGCCAGAGGAAGCTCCCTGCCCTGTGGCTGGACCTGGCAGCGTTGCTGGGCGCACCCCGCGGACCATGAAGAAACGAGCGCAGAGTTGGCGCTCGAGGAGGTGCAGGGTGAGAACTCCACCAAGGCAGGCCGTGGAGGAAGGCAGCAGTGAGGCCTGCGGGACACCATCCTGGAGCCGTGCCCGGGGCCGGCTGGACCTCGCCCTCACCCCCACCGCCACCCAGGGCCTCTTGTGCACGAGCGGTGGACAGCAGGTGCGCAGGCCCGTCGCGAGTGCAGGCGCCTGGCCGGCCCAGAGCCCGGGGCCCTGTGGGTCGAGGCTCAGGCAGACCTGGCCGCCTTTCTCTGGGGCCCGTGCGGGCTCCTCCAGGCTGGGCAGTGCCTCAACTGTTGCTTCCTGTGCTGTCCTCTCGGTCCTGGGCACCAGTGGGGTCCTGGTCGGCTGGCCAGCTGTCCTGTCTGCACCTCTCTTCCCGTAGTCCAGGTCTCTGGGACCTCTGGCCAGGCAAGCTTAGAAAGGCTCCTCGGAGGAGGCTGGGCCAGGGCGCCCTGTCCAGGACAGGCTCCTGCCACGAGTGGGAGCTGCACACTAGGACCAGAGTGGAGGTGCTGCCACTAGAGTGCTGGCCAGGTGCCCAGGTCCTCCGCTCCGGCACCTCCTGCTTC
Source organism: Tympanoctomys barrerae (assembly GCA_002564285.1). Classification (NCBI taxonomy): domain Eukaryota; kingdom Metazoa; phylum Chordata; class Mammalia; order Rodentia; family Octodontidae; genus Tympanoctomys; species Tympanoctomys barrerae. The sequence goes on along the minus strand of NDGN010713210.1, from coordinate 1,679 downwards.
CAAGAGCCAGAGGGAGGCGGGGCCAGGCACAGGCCAGGCAGGCTTGCCCCGCCCCAGGGTGGGGCAGGGGTCTCCTGGCCTGGGCAAGCCTGCGTGTGTACACGTGAGCCTGCGTACACGCGCATGGCTGTACGCTGGGCAGAGGGCAAGGGACTAAGGCCTGCAGCGTGCCCTGGCACCCTGAGTTCCGTCCGAGCTGCAGCTCCCCCTGGCTGCTCTGTCGCCATACCTGACCCAAGGGAGGTGACCCAGTGCTGGGCCCATGCCCCGACCTGGCCAGCACGGCTGCTCCGACCCTGCGTCTCCTCTGCTGGTCAGTGGCCACAGGCTGAGCAACAGCTGAGGGTCTGGCAGTGGAAACGTTTCCTCTCTCAGGTGTGCTGGGCCTGATGTCACCCCAGCTTTAGGTTCCCCGGTGGGCTCCAGGGAGGGCCTAGCAGAGACAGCCCCCCAAACCCTGGCTCTCCTGGAGGGTGAGAATAGGGCCAACAGCCAGGGTGCAGCAGGCCGGCGCCTGGCCTCACCATGGTCCCTTCCCGAGGCCTAGTCCTAGCAGTCTAGAGAGCAGGAAGTGGGGCCAGTGCTGGGCCAGTAACACCCAGGTGCGGCCCCTCAAACCCCAGCCTGGGGTGGTGAGCTGGACTGGGCTGGGAGCTGGCGTCCTTACGCCCCTGCAGTGCACCTGTGTCCCGGCCTGCCCAGGGTCACCCTAACTCCAGTATAAAGTGCGGTGTGAGGAGGGGCTGCTCTCCACTGTGCCTGGTCTTCCCCATCAGGGTCCCTGGGCAGTTAGGGCACAGCCCAGTCTGCCCCGGCACTGTAGGAAGTGCCCCTCCCGGTCACTAGCCTGCCCCTGTGGGGCTGCAGCTCCAGGCAAGGGCTGTGTCCCTGAGGTCACACCTCCACAAGGCCTTTCCTGACCTACAGAGGTACCTCCCCGATCAAGGACTCCTGCAGACCCCCGCCCCGACACACCCACCATACCAGCTTCTAGTCTGGCCTCATAACCCAGTGACCCCATCCAGGCCCTAGAATTGGAGTCAGGGTCTGTTGGCTGGGCATGGTGGTGCATGCCTGTAATCCCAGCACTCAGGAGGTTGAGGCAGGAGGATCTCTGAGTTCAAGACTAGCCTGAACTGCATAGTGAGACCCTGTCTCAAAAAAGAACAAAAAGCTCTTTGGTTTCGGCAGAACAAGCGAGATGACGAAGGGAATGTCATCCTTTGGAAAGCGTCGTAATAAGACGCACACGTTGTGCCGCCGCTGAGGTTCTAAGGCCTACCGCCCTCAGAAGTTGACTTGTGGCAAATGTGGCTATCCCACCAAGCGCAAGAGAAAGTAAAACTGGAGTGCAGAGGGTAAAGGGAAAATCCCCCGGAACCAGTCGAATGAGGCGCCTAAAAAGTGTATATCACAAGTTCAGGCATGGCTTCCGCGAAGGAACAACACCTGACCCAGAAGACAGCAGCTGCAGCTCCGGTTCATGTTGAGAATTGCAGCAATCACTCAAATGCTTTGGTTTTAAAAGAAAAAACAATAATAACAAAAGTTGTTAGGATTAGGGAAGTTAGGTGAAGGTTAGAGATTATGGCTGGGTGGGTTACAGGTTAGGGGTGCTAGGGTTGAGGGTGGGTTTAGGCTTAGGGTATTTTGTTCTGATTTTTTTTTTTTTTTTTTTT
>NDGN010712267.1:0-10392 GCA_002564285.1 Tympanoctomys barrerae | reverse complement strand
GTCAGCCCAGAAGTGACACACGCCATTTGCAATCACAGCTCCTTGGGCAGACCTAACTATATGATTCTACTTCCTACAGAAAGGTTTACTACAAAGCAAAAGACTACTATATCACTCTGACTTCATGTAACTAGACAGGTAACTATGTTATCCACATTTTTGCTCCCAGAAAACAAGAGAGATATCCTGAGAGCAGGCACTGTGTCTCCGCCATCTGCGCATGCCCAGCCTTCAGCACAGTGCCTAGTTCATAGGCAGTCCTTAATACCTGTATGCTAAATAAATCTTAAAAGACACACACAAAAAACTACCTTCTGACTTGTAAGGTAACAAATGTGCCAACTGAAGTGTACCACTCCACACGATAGGTAAATGCCCAACGCTAAGGTTTACATGCCCATACCACTGTACACACTAAAGAACAACAAAAGCCAAAAGCAAAAGTGAAGAGGTATTATTTTAGACACCTTATCTAAAAATGAAGAGGAAAAACATCAATTTAGTATGGCCAGAAGGCTTGAGAAACCCATGAAAGTTTTCCAACTCTGAAATAGGTGTAATGTATAGTTCTGAGCCTTCCATGTGTTCTGAACCTGGAGTAAATGGCTCTTCTGTAGATTCAATTCTGCTTCTCCACTGAAATACCAACAAAGCAAAACTGGAGTAGAACATAGTCAACTGCTTTTAACTAGTAGTTCAGTGATGCTCACTGTGTTGCAGTAAATACAGAATAAGAGGGAGATATACTTCAACCATCAACGCAACAGTGGACAAACTCCAAGAGATGATCCAGTATCAACATTCTTAATCGATAATGCAGTAGTGCTATGATATTCTTACAGCCCAGTGAATTGGTTTCAAGGCTTAAGCGTAATGGATGTCGTTAGAATGTTTAATATTAGTTATGCTATGGGTAATTTACATATGATAGACAGCTAGATACCATATAATGCAAATACCTCTCTACTGTAAATGTCACCAAAAAATTCCTGCTGACGTGTACCTAAAAGCCTGGAGTTTAGAAAGAAAAAATGACATCTCCAATTGTATATAAAAAGCAGTAAGAGGTAAGAGTAGAATAAAAGTGTGGGAGGCAAGGACAACAGGTTGACAGCATTCAACAATGATTTTTGTAATTGGACTTGCATCTGACTTACTCAAATACCTTTAAGTAAACCCAGCTGCCATCTGACAAAAACAGCAATTCCAGTGCATTTGCCAGAAGGGCAAGGATAAGTCCTATGGGTAACGAAAGTCACTTAGGAACTCTAAAAAGGAACCTAGTCAAATGAATATTAAGAAAATAAAAAGAAGCAAAAAATATTTTTAAAACATACTTGACAGTGTCTCTTTAGTGATCACAATATCCTGTGATGAAAGTATAAGTTATTTGGAAGAAAATCAATAGCGTTCTTAATAGCTTTTTGGGGGAAATGGTGGTAATCCTTTTGTGGCTTTTCTTTGGCCATATATGATGACATATGGCAGCTCTGAATTCCTTCCAATGACAATTTGCCCTGGAGAATCTCTTTCACACTGGACTACAAAGGATAAGAAAAAAATGTCAAAAATCTAAGCAGATAGATTTTGCTAATAAATCTAAACAGTTAGCTGTTTGGTATCTCAACATTTTATTTCACAGGAGACCAGCAAGTCCCCTTGTGGCCTCTCTAGTAAATACTTCTTAGAAAGGGAAGACAGGAACTTTGAGTTCAGCCTCAAGTGAACATTAAGATATCCGCTACTTCCTGTGAACATGTAAGTAGAATATGGGATAAAGTAAGCTATTTCTTATACTTTGAAGCAAAACTTCTATAGCAGTAGTAGTGACTCCTGAAACAAGGAAAGGAGATGAAGGAGAATGAGCACAGTTTGTCCTTACAGGGGCTCACTGGCCATCCAAGTTACAAAAACCAAAACAACCGTGACAAATGCAAGCTGGCTACTTTAAATGGCAATCTGATTAGGAGAGACCTGAGGCAGTGGTGATGCTACTCATTAGTCAGGTGACAGTGCCATGTTTCCAAACTGTTTTGCTTGGCTTGGAATATAGCTGGCAGTTAGGGAAAGACACAATCAAGCACCCCAGGAAGAGGCCCAGAAAAGGTTAGATTTGTTGCCCAAACTAGAACCAAGCAGGATAGCCCCCAATGGCATCCTGGAGCACCTCCTGGCTTTACCAGAATGCAAAAAGGAAAACTTGAAACTAGCGGGTTTCCCTTGGTAGTTCTCACCAGGGACATTTAATAACTGAAGTTTCCGACCACTCTAGAATCAGGCACCTAATGGAGGAAGGTGGGGACATCTACTATCCTTCCAACTTAGTACTTGGTATTTTGGGTCCTAAGAGGTACTGAGGCTTCCAGCTGCTGATTTTAAAATATCTACTTTTGATCATTCAGGGCCTGACAATTAGGTGACAGGAATGGAATACAGAGTTCATCTTATCATCGTGCTCTGCCAAGAAAGTCATCAATCCACTGTACAGGGCATCCAGTGCCATGTAAGGGAATGGAATTCAGCCTTTGGTTTGGCGACCTAGTACACTAGCTCACATTATATCAATATCAAAATGATACCAGCAGATAAAAATCTAGCATTAACGTTTCAGTGTCTGTGGCCTCAGAGAGAGCCTCAACAAATGTACCAGATGGATTCACTCTCTTAGATTTAGTTCCCTTCTCTCAGTAAACTCCAGCAACACCAAAGGAATAATTACTGCTCAGTGGAATACTGCAGAGTTCTAGCCAAAAAAATAAAGTCACATCAATTTCAACTAGCAAATATGAATTTTTGGAAGAGAAAAGAAGTCTCTTTCCAGAGGCAATTATTTGTCTCCACAGAAATGTTTCTCCATATAAAACCCTACATCTCTCCCTCGTCTGTGGAACTAAAAAACAAGAAATCACAGCAGTATGTCTGCATACAAGGGGCTGGAAAGTATCAGGTGGGTCAGAGACGGATCTCACAGAGCCTTGTGTGTTGTTGCTCAGACTGGAAAGCTACAAAGCTGAAGAGAGGGTAACCTAAATGTCAAACAAAGCCAGGGACTATGGAGGAGTGGCCACGGGGCAGTTACTGCCCCTCTAGCCGGTGGCAATGCAATATGAACACATGGGTAAGGCAGTGTTTCTCACATTTTACTGAGCACTTATTATAATCTGGATATTTCAGCAGGTCCAGAGTGGGGTCTGAGAATCTGCAGTTCTAACAAACTCATAGGTCTGCACTTTGAGGAGCAAGGTGCAAGGCTGATATCTTCAGGCAGATAAGGAAAGCCCTTAGGCTAAGGGACAGAACTAGGAGGCTGATAAGAGGATGGAGGGTGCTTAGCAATTGTCACCAAAGTTAGGGGTGATCTTGCCTTTCATGGTGCCACATAGAAGTGTCAAAGTCATGTCAAATATCTCTAGGCAACAAGGGAAAACAGGTAAGCAGGAGATCCAATTTGTCCCTGCATCAAAATCCCTGCCTCTCTCCCATCACCCTCCATGCCAGAAACTGAGACTGCCCCCTGGAGCCTGTCACAGTGATGTATATCAGTTTGGAGTATCAATTGCCTCTTTGCTTTTACACTCTGTTTTGTTCCTCTGATACAGTGTCTGGCCCTCAGAAATCACATCCTGCCTTTCTCAGCAAGTCATCATCAAAGTCTGAGGATTTAGAATCCCAATAGCTGGAAAGGGGACACAGATTTCTGATGACAACACATCCTCTACCAAGCCATATTTTGCAACTCCAGGACTGAAAGTGGGTGACATCCCTTATGTGGACCTGACCCACCACCCTACCACATAACCAAAAGTGTGTAAAGTTCCAGCTACAGGCCCTACTAGTCCCCTAGCTGATTACGACAATCTGCACAATGATAACTAAACCCTCATGAGCAGGCCTGCACTTTGCTGGTATTTCTATCATTGTAAAGAGAAAGATAAAAATAAAACAAATACAAAACATTACAGAAATGGTGTTTAATTGTAATATTCAAGTTGGAGAGCAATCATCAAATGTATTTCTGAGCCATAGTAGTTCTCAAAGATTTTTCATTTTGTGTTTTTATTTTTATGTACTTTAAAAATAGTAGTGCCTATTTGTTTTACAAAATACTGGTTTTCAATATGGTATTTTCATACATCCATCTTTTGATCATATCCATCCACTCATTACCCTCTCTTGCAAGCCCCTCTCCCTATTTTTTCTTCTTATCTAATAATAGTTATCGCTTCTGTTTTCACGTCATCTTTCTTAGACTCCACATATTAGGGAAAACATGCAATACTTGACTTTCTGAGTCTCTCTTATTTTCCTTAATATAATGATCTCTACTGTCAGCCATTTTCTTGTAAATAAAATAATTTAGATCTTATCAATTTATGGCTAATACTCCACTGTATGTATAGGACACATTTGCTTCATCCATTCATCAGTTGATAGGCAACTAGGCTGGCTCCATGTCTTAGCCATTGTGAATTGTGCCACAGAAAACATGGGTATGCAGTATCCCTATAGTATACTGTCTTTAACTTCTTCTAGCAGATATCAAGGAGTGATATAACTGGGTCCTATAGTATCACTATTTTGAGGTTTTTGAGGGACCTCCAAAATGATTTTCATAGTGGCTATACTAACTTACAGTCCTTCTAGCTGTGTAGAAGTTTTCCTGTTCCATGCTGCATCCTCATAAGTATTCTGCTGTTGTGGGTTTTTGTTTGTTTTCTTTTGTTTTTGAGACAGGGTCTTGTTATGCAGTTGAATTTAGCCTTGAACTCATTACATAGTCCAGACTGGCCTCATACTCCCAGAAACCCTCCTGCCTCCGCCTCCTGAGAGCTGGCATAATAGATGATAGCCATTCTGACAGGGGTGAGAATAATCTCAATATAGCTTTGATTTGTATTTTCTTAAGGGCTAAAGATGGTGACAATATTTATATACTTATTGGTTATTTTTATTTCTTTTGAAAAGTGTCTGTTTATTTCTCAGTGTACTGATTGATCGATTTGATTTTTTGGTGTTAAGAGTTTTAATTGTCTATGTATTCTAGATCTTAATCCTCTGTCAGAAGAGTAGATGGCAAAGATTTTCTCACATTCTGTAGGCTGGCTCTTCACTGTGTTACTTGTTTTTCTTGCTGTAGAGAAAATTTTAATTTGCTGTACTCCCATTTGATTTTTGCCCTTATTTCGTGTGCTGCTGAAGTCCTATTCAAAAAATCTGCCTGTACCTATGAATTTAAGTGTTTCACCTATGTTACCTTCTAACACTTTCAATGTTTCAGGTCTTATACCTAAGTCTTTTCTCCATTTTGAATAGATTTTTGTATAGAGTGAGAGATTCAGATCTAATTTCAATCTTGTATAGTGGATACCTATTCTCTCCAGTACCATTTTTAAAAAGGCAGTCTTTTCTCCAATGTATATTTTTCTGACTCCTTTGTCAACAATCAGAGTGTAGGGCCATGGGTTTCTTTCTGTGTCCTCTATTCTACTGGTCTATGTGTCTATTTTGTGCTAGCACCATGCTCTTTTGTTACCATGGAGATCAGGTATTGTTATGCCTCCAGCTTTGCTCTTTTTGCTTAGGATTGCTTGGGCTGTTCTCGTTTGATTGTGTTTCATTATGAGTTTTATTACTTTTTCATACTTCTGTCAAGAATGTGATTGAAAATTTGAAAAAACCTGTATCAAATCTATAGATCACTATTGGTAATATGGCCATTTCTACAATATTAGTTGTGCTGATCCGTGATCCTGGAAGGTCTTCCCATTATCTTGTATCTTCTTTCTTTCTCCAGCAATCTATAATTTTCATTGTTTTCGCTATAGTGGTCTTTCATTTCTTTGGTTAAGTTGATCCCTAGGTATTTAATTTTTTGACACTATTGTGAATGGAATTTTTTTCTGATTGCCTTTTCAGCTATTTCATTATTGGTATATAGAAAAAAGCTATTAATTTTCTAATGTTGATTTCATATCCTTTAGTTCTCAAAATTTTTACAATATGGAATCACTAATTTATATCCAATGGTAGTATAAGCCCTCACAGAATACAAAAATAAACATGGTTGTTGGGTTGAAGTGAGACTTAACTCAGGGCCCAATTTTCTTGGAGCCCCAGTGATTGATATATACAAGAGGTCCTCACACCAGTTGTGGGACACCCCTGATGTTTCAAGGTACCACCTAAGAAAATTACCACTGAAGCAAATATTGCTTAATCAACATCAGACTTTCTGCTCAGTCTCACAGATTTGCACTCAAACACAAGAAAACAAAAAACCAGAGGAAAAAAATTGTGGCACAGTGGTCTAGAGAGTGGTTCCTAAAGCTTCCAGATATTTCAATAATACATTCAGATGAAGTCCCACGTTCATTTAAGGAATATGGAGAACACGGCCCTGATTCTGCAACTCACCCTGTGGTATTAAACAAAGCCTTCCCCTTTTCTCAGTCTCAGACACAAGATCCAGACAGCCTTTGTCCAGCTCTGTTGTGCTGGGATTTTACGATATTTTAGGATTCCATATTTAAGTGAAGATTCATGGTCACATCATCCATCACAGATAGAGCTAGAGAAAAATAAAGAAAGGAAAGCTTTATGTTGTTCCTGCTGGCAGGATTTTGTGCTTTCATTTAGAAGCTCAAAGCATTTTAATAACTTATTCTGTTGGATTCGTAGCAGGAAAACAAAAAGAAAATTAATCTTGGAGAAATATGTCTATAACCTTTGAATATCTCTTACTCAGTAAAGTTCCAGCAACTTCCGCATCCAGGAAAAGAAGAGTAGAATTTCCCTCTTTCAGAGGAGGGAAGTGATCTTTAAAGCAAAGACCAGGGCATTATGGAGGAAAAGGAAGTCTACAGTCGCCTAGGTAAGAGATTGTGAGTACCTAGTGAAAGGTTGAGTCAATGGAGGCAGGAAGGAAAGGACACTTCAAGAGACACTCTTGAAGAGGATGCAGTGACAGGATGTGTGCTTGAGTTTGGGGCGAGGGGGAGGGGGAGGGGAAGAGGTGCTAAGTCTCTTATTTAGGGGATAGCAAGCATGATTCTGAGAAGGAAAAAGACATTTGAGAGTAAAGATTGTAAGTTATAAGTTAGAACCTGACTGCAAGATGTCTGTGGAAAAATATCAGGAAGAAAAATACATGGCAAGAATTCCTGTATGCTGGTGTAAAGTCATGCAGGCCTACCTCAGGGTCAAACACAACCATCACACTAAATTTGTAAGTCTTCAGTGTATGCTAACCCTGCTTCCTTTTAATTCTACCACATTGGTTCCATTTTTTTTTTGTACCAGGGATTGAACTCAGGACCTGGCGCTTGCCAGGCAAGCACTTATTTTACTGAGCTATCTCCCTGACCCGGTTCCATTTATTTTTAAAAGTAGTTAGACTCCCTTACCCCTTGCCAAATATTTAGAGTCCTTACTTACTTTGTTAGGCAACAGGATGCACAGGTGAATATTTCAAGTGATAATATGTTAATTCATTTATTTATTCACTAATATATTAATAATTCATAACATAACTTTGTATCCCATGAATAAATATAATTTGCCAATTTTTAATTAAAATAAAAATGAACAAAATTAATAAAAATAGACATGGTCTCTACCTTTGCATAGCTTGTAGTCAGCAGGGAAGATAACTAACAAGAACAAAAGGTGTAAGTATGATTTTGAATTAAGGTAAATATTGAGAAGAAAACAAATAGGTATGTTATCAAGCATGACAGGAAGAATGGGAAAGCTCTCTGGAAAGACTTTAGAACACAGGTTTTAAGGGCATATCCGAGCAGGGAAAGAGACCACATGAAGCCCTAGCAGTGGGGAGAATTTCCTCAGGCAGCTGGGAGACCCACCACCTTGGCTTCTGCAATATACCTAGAATATGTGCTACTGTGGTTACTGATACTTAAATGATAGTAATAAAATATTACAATAAGGTATGATCATAAAATTACACCAAAGCCAAAGCACTCAATGCCTTTGAAATGGTGTTTGACAATTTTATATTGTCACTTATGGGGGTGGTATATATGGTCACATTAGCCAAATGTGACATTAACTTAAGCAGAACTTTAAATAAAATTGCTACAGAGCTCCACACTCCATTACTAATAACTCTGATTGCCTCAAATAACGCTAACATATTGAAGCCTCACTCTGGGCAAAGTCACCATTCAATGGGATTTCAGTCAAATGCTGTTATTGAGGAAGCAATACTTAAAATAACGTTTCTTTTAATGATTAAATAGAGAGTTGGCACAAACTGCAGGACAGAAAAAACTCTATATAGCCATCGGGAAAAGGATAAGTAGGTTGTGTTTTGCAATTCCTTCCTGGTGGGTTCACAATTATTCCACAGCAAGACAGCTAAAATGCCTAAGAAACTGCTTACCTGTACCTCAGTAATAATTAGTCCCCTACCCTTTGTATGACCACCACAAGTTCTTTTGATGTCACTACATGGAAAGACTGAGTTGACCCATTTACAGATTTAAGTATTTATTCCTTATAGGCACACAAAATTGTGCCGGGGGTTGAATAGCTCCTGGCCAGCAGTGTGTATTTTAACTAGGATGTTTAAGATTCATCTATTGAATAATTAATGTATAAAATCTGAGCCAGCTAGGTAAAGAAAATGAAACCAAGCTTTATTTGTTACAGACATCGAATTAGCCATTTTAAAGTCTTTCTGCTTTTAAGATGAAGCCTCTATGTCAAAAAAGACAAAAGACAAAAATATTCCTGTTTATAGTGCAATCCAAAAGTAAATTAACAACTTGTGTTCATTTGCTGTGCTTATAAATTGGCTGAAAACTGTGGCGTTGCAGTATTACAATTTGCATGTGGGATAGCATGTAAATGAACCCACCAGCACTTACCAACTATTCACTTATTCCCTTGTTCGTTCATCTACTCAGATATGCGTGGCCTGCCTGTGGTAAGCTATAATTAAATCCATTTTTTTATGATTAAGGCCTATTTTTAAATGGACATTTTAAAGTCCATTGGCAGCCTCTATGTCTTTTTCCCTAAGTTTTCATGACCAATCAATGGCAGAACATTAACTAAAGATGAAAACTCCTGCCTGACGCCTCACTTCCAGGGAGAGCTCTTTTCGACATACCACATCATCCCCAAAAGTTAGGCTGCCAGAAAATGTCCAGGCAGTGAGTTGTATGAAGTACTTTGCTGGTATAATGAGAGATCTATGTGATGGTGAGCAAACAAACCCTCCAGTGCTGTTACAGAACAGGCAGTTTATTGAGCTTCTCAGCCTCCCTGTGAGATAGGCCAAAGCTCAACAACATGTGCACTGCATTAAGAGACACTGAGAAGCCCTAAGAGAAGTTGAACACCATGGCCCTAGTAGCATTTGGCAGACTTAGACTTCGCGTAGGCCCCATTAGTCCTTGTATCTGTGACCCCTAACCCTGTGATTTCTTCCAAGACCCAATACTCCTAAGCTGCACCAAATGGTTCACTCATTATTTTCTCCCACCTCCCCAATTTCCAAACTTCCCTAATTCTTATCCATGAAAATTCTACCCTACTTTTGTCCCACCCTCCCCATCATCCCAGGACCCAAAATCCAAGCCACCATAATCACAGTACTCCCTCTCTGTTGGGCCACCCGTTCCCATGGATGGGGCCCACAGATGATGAGTGAGGTAGGGGATACAAGAATATGTCAATCTTTGTACTTTTCCAAAGTTCCAACTAAAAGAGTCTATCAACCAACCCTTATTGTCATAGCTACAGTACAAAGAAAATAGATAATCGAAGTTTGATTTGCAAAGATATTAAAGGGCTCACTGAATTATCAGAAAGATGAAATTGGGTTGTACCCACAATCAAAACTGAATGTAGCTGGGTGTGATGGTACACGCCTACAATCCTAGCACTTTGGAGGCTGAGGCAGGAGGACCACTATGAGTTTGAGGCCAGCCTGGAGTACACTGTGAGTTCAAGGACATCCTTAACTACACAGTGAGGTCCTGTCTCAAAAAAGAAAGACAATATAGTTTCTTATATACTGGTTTTTCAAAGTTGATAACATCAATATGCTTCATAGTCACTTTTTCCTAGCAGAATATTTCCTAGCTATGAAATTACTGTTATTTGAGACATTTGTTTTAGTGATGTATTTAAATGAGCCAGAAAGTTACCCTACAAGCACAAAGATAATGCCTAGTCAATGACATAGGTAAAGATCTCTCATATGTACAGAAATAATATTTGTGTAGAGAGTAAAAATATTTGGCCTTATTTAGCAAATGAGTGCTATACTAGTGATTGGTAATAAATTTCAAAAATATAATTAACAGGGCTACAGGATAAATCCTGAGAGTACTTGGCTGACCTTATCAGATACAAAAGTTACAT
>NDGN010711844.1:0-25457 GCA_002564285.1 Tympanoctomys barrerae | reverse complement strand
TGTTTTAATTTGCATCTCTCAAATAACCAGTGATGTTGAACATTTTTTCATATATTTATTTGCAGTCTGTATCTCTTCATCTGAGAAGTGTGTATTCATCTCAGATGCTCATTTTTGGATTGGGCCTTCAAATCTGGCAGGGCTGAGGGGTTTTTTTTAGCTCTTTATATGTTCTTGACAGTAATCCTTTGAGGAACAGCTAACAAACATCTTTCCCACATTGTGCGTTGTCTCTCCACTCTATTGGTGGCTTCTCTTGCCCCAAAAGCTTTTGAATAAGACGAGGTCCCAGTTGTTCCCTTTGTGAGAGTTCCTGTGTGATCAGGTTTTGTTCATAAAGTCTTTGCCTGCACCAGTGTCTCGAGAGTTGTACCTATCCTGTCTTCCAGCAGATTTAATGTTCCTGTTGTAATATTTAGATCTTTGATCCATTTCAAATTTAACTTAGTACATGGTGAAAGATATGGGTCCCTTTTAATCTTTGGCATGTGCACAGCCAGGTTTTCCAACATCGTTTATTGAAGAGGCCGTCTTTCTTCCAGTGAATGTATTTGGCACCTTTGTCAGAGGTCAGGTGGCTGAGTATAGCTAGAGTTGTTTCTCCATCTGCTAATCTGTTCATTGATCTTAGCATCTGGTTTTTTGTTGTTGTTGTTGTTGTGTTTTGTTTGGTTGGGGGTTTTTTGCCAGTACCATGCTGTTTTTATCACAGTAGCTTTACAGTATAATTTCAAGCCAGGGATTACGATGCCCCTTGATTTGCCTTTGTTGCCCAGAATTGCCTTTGTTGTTCTAGGTCTCTTCTGGTTCCAAATGAATTTTAGGATTGTTTTTTCATTCTCTGAGATGTGCTATTGGAATTTATCCCAGGTTGCACTGAATCTGTATAACAATTTTGAAAGTGATACCATCTTTACTATACTGGCTTTTTCTACCCAACAGCAGAGGACATCTTTCCATTTTCTGACATCTGCTCCAATGTTTTGGGGTTTTTTTTCAGAGTATTATAGTTTTTAATGTAGACACTCCTCTTAATTTAAAAATAGCCTTTCCATTGACATTTCACAAATAAGTTTTATGTGAAATTCACTAAAATTAGAAATTTATGTTGCTTTAATAATATAGTATAATTTAATTAGAGAAGGGGTGAGGCTTTGTGGTACTGTGCATTCCCTTACTATAACAAAATACCAGAGATAAATCCATTTAAAATGAGAAAGCCTTGCTTTGCTCATAACTGGAGGCTTCAGTCTATGTAGGTTTGGGTCTACAGTGAAGAACACACCATGGTGTGTGGCCAGGGGGACAGAGCTCCCTACATCATGGTGTCCAAGAAGAGCGAGAGGGGAAAGGGTCATCCCAAGATGCCATCCTAGAGCATCCCCCAGTGACCTCATTTCCTGCCACTAGACTCCTGAAAGTTCACCATCTCCCACCGGTGCCACAGGCCCTAAAGTATGGACCTCTGAAGACAGCAGACCTTCTGCAGGGCAGTGTGGGGCCAACGCATGGAAGGCAGGATGTGCTCAGACGAAAGGCCCATGCCCTGCTGTGGAGGAGAGCCAGGGCAGGGGGCTGGACGCACGAGGCCTGCAATCCTGCCAGCCTGGATGCTTCCTGTGCACACAGGACTGAGAAGAGCCAGCCAGACACTAGAGAATACTGTTCTTTCTAAAGAGTGACGGCAAAGGGCATGAGTCCAAGATGTCCTCCAGCAGTGGCCTTCGGTCCATGCTCACCAGTGGACAAAGGAACCAGTCAATCAATCAATGAAGCCACCGGGACTGGGGACCTTGTCACATCAAGACATTTTCTATCTCCTTAAAAGAAAGAGTTCAACCTATGAGCAAGATTCAAGGCTGCCGTGAGGCAGAGTAGGTGGCCATGAGGTGTGGCTGGCTCACATCCAGAACCACATCCGGACCCTACCAGCCAGCCCAGGGGACAAGGGCAGGGTGGGTAGGCAGAGACAGAAGGGGGCGTGACGGCTCAGGCCAGTCCTACAGCTGCTCCAGGAAAAAAAGGAGACCCGGAGAGCAGAGTCGGGCCCAGGAGTGGAGAGGCTGCCTGCGGTGATGCTCCGCCCCCAGGGGCCCTGGGAGGGCAGGCTGCTCACCTTCCTCTTCTGCACACCTGAGAGGACCCAGAAGTCCTTGACAGGAGCAAGGAGGAAGGCTTGACAGATGGGTTAAGGCCACCTATGCTCTGGGCCTGGGGTCAAGGCTCTCAATGTGAGGCAGGGGCGGGGTGAGCCTCTCCCCAGCTGTGCGTCTGAGGACCGTAGCGACCCTCTCCTGGGCTGTCCACACTGTGTAACACAACGCTGACACTGTGGCTTACCAGAACAGAACGGAAAGCCAGGCTCAGGGCCACACACCGGTGAGGGCCTTTCTGCCCCATCACCCCACCACGGAGGCAGAAGTAGAGGCACAGTGAAAAACTGAGGGAGAGAGAGAGACAGACCACCCACGGCTCTGTGCCACTCCTGCAGGGCAGGGTCACCAGGAAAGTCCAGAGCATGTCCCCGCCTCAGCAAGGCAAAGCCTAGCCCTCCCTGCAGTGAGGACCTGTAAAGGATAATTGGGGAGGGACAGGTGGCATCTGAAGGATGCAGCGAGGGTCCTGCTCCTCGTGGCCACGCAACCCCAGGCTGCACCTTGGCCTGTGGCAGCCCAAGCAGCCCGGGAGCTCTGACAGCCTTCCCAGGGAGCCCAGCACCGGGCAGACAGCCAGCATGGAGGGGCCAGGGAGGGCCCTTCTGTCTGCATTTTGAGCTCTGCAGCCTCCTTGTTCTCAGGTTGGCCTCCGAAGAGGAAAATAGTCTGTGATCAGAGCTCAGGCTTTCCTCGGAGCCCACGAGGGCTGGGCGTCCGGCCTTGGCACAGGTCAGAGCATCCTCAAGATGCCTGTATGGGCCAGCAACATGGGTGAGAGCAAGCCTGGGGACAGACAGAGGTTCAAACAGGAATGTGCATGGTCTAGTGTGACTGAGGGCTGTGGCTCCGAGCTTCTGGGCACTCAGTGACTTTCAGGGTTTTTTGGTTTTGTTTTTTGGTTTTGTTTTGTTTTTTAAGTGTCCAGCAGCTCCAAATTATCAGCTTTGAAATGAAAGGTCGAGGAGCAGCTGTTTGTCCGCTTGACCTTCCCCACCTGAGGATGGCTGAGTCGTAGGATGGCAAGCAGTGAAGCTTGGGGTGCTCACCCTACCCACACATGTAGCCATGTAGTCCACCACACGCTGACCAGGCTCTTGGGGCCCTGAGGGAGGGAGGGACCGGGTGCAGCAGGACTTCAGAGCGCTCTGAAAGCAAAGAGCGGCCACTTCGGACAAGAGGCATTCCCAACAACTCCAGTTCATCATAACTGCCGACCTGACTAGATCTCAGATGCTCGGAGAGGTAATGGGTTGTGGGTCCTCGCTGGATAAACCCTCAGTGCCCGTAGCTCGGTGTGCGGTTACAGAGTGGCTGCCCAAAAGCGGTTGCGGGGGCTGCCTTTGGAGGGGTGTCTGCCCCGGGGCTGCTTCCTGCTCCGCTTCCTGGCCATCTGAGTGGAGTAACTTCGCTCTCGCAGCCTCTCCCCCATGATATTTCTGTCCTACAGCAGCAGCCATGGCCAGAACCGTCTGAAGCCATAAGCCAAGCTCTGCACCTGCTCCTTTACATTTTGGGCGCTGGGTATCGTGTTCCAGCAGTCAGAAAGCTGACTGACACAACAGTCTGACTCACAATTTGCCACAGTGGTAGGAAAGCAACACGTTCCCAGTAGAAAGCGCCCCTGGAATGTGGAATTCAGCTCTTGCTTTGGGCAGCCCCTTTTCCTGCTGGGCAGCAAGAAGAGTGCCTAGGGAGCTTCACACACAGGAGGGGGACAGCTGGCACTTGGCAGCACGTGGGGTGGCCAGTCATGCAGCAGGCCAGCTGTGAACACACTGCTTGCTTGCAGTCTTCCAGGGAGTGGCCAGGATGTGACCACACAGCCTCTCCCGAATCCCACACACTGGGCCCTCCTGAGCTGCTTCTCCAGACTTACTGAGAGTGCTGAGTTGTCCCCGGGGCCCACTCTGGGGACCATCCAGGGTCCATGGGCCATCAGGGAGGGCCAAGGAAGAGCAGCTGGGGATGTCCTGGGAAGACTGGAATGTGTGGTCCCAGCACCGGGGAAAGTGAGACGCCACGTGGTCTTCGCGTACGGCCCCCAGGATCTGCGCGTGAGCTCCGGCCTGGCGGCTCCCATTCTTTTATAGTGTATCTTCTGCAGAAAACATTTTGAGCTCCCAAAATATGTGTCCAACTTATAAATTATATTTGTACTACTCTGCTAACACATTGTAGGTGTTATAAATCACAGAAATAGATGTTATAGGAAAGAAATTCTACTCCTCCTAGATATGTAACCAGGAATGGAAAACAGGGACTCAAACAGAAGATTGTATACTGACAATTACAGTGGCATTCACAAAGCTGAAAGCTGCCCAGTTGATGACGAGTGGATACAGGTGTACTCTCTGTCCTCCTCTAATTACAGTGGACCCACACTGTCGCAGGGGTGACGTTCCAGACACGCCCATGATAAGTGAAAAGCAGTGATACTATATTTATTGTAGTATGTATAAAATTCTCAGGCTTTATAAGCCCTATGCTCTTATAAACCTTTCCCACACTTTTAAAAGCTCTCCTAGTATTCTTAACCATTTTCTAAACTCATAAACCTACATAATTTAGCAATATACATATGCTGTACAGTACTGCAAAATCTCACAATATAGCAAAAAGCCATGACAAATAATTCAGGTTAATATTTTTTGAAAACCCACAAAGCAGTGAGTGTGTGAAAGTCAAATCGTGAAATAGCGAGGGACTACCGTAGGCAGTATTCCAAGAAAGGTTCTCATGAGCGTCGCTGTGTGAGTGAATCTCCAAATCCCAAGAAAACGACCCAGTCACTCAAGACAAACACTGCCTGAGTCCTTGTATCCCAGTTACCTACAGAAGGTGAGTTACAGAGATGGAGAGAGAGCATTTCCAGGGCCAAGGGGAGAGGGTCGCTGCCTTCGGGTGTAGTGGCACCGTTGGAGCCTGGCAGTGTTACACACTGTGAGTGGAATTACTGGAGTGAGTTGTACACTCAACTGAGGTTCAAGTAGCAAACTGTCACGTGCACACCTTTTGCCACAGTGAAAGTCTAAAAAGTAACAGGAGGGGGCAACCCACTCAGGTCCCCCTTCTGTCCCTCTGCCAGATGGGAGCTTCCTTTTCCCTGATAAATATATTCTGCTCTTTAAAAAGAAAAAAGTAACGGGAACTTATAAATTTTAATATGTAAGATAAAGAACAGATTAAACTTGTGCTCTAGTGCTTTCTCCCATGTCCTTCATGTGCTCTGGAAGGATGGAGGGTGGACAGGCAGGCACCGCTTCAGCTCGGCACCCTCACTCCAGGTTCAGGACAGGGCTCAGGCATGAGGGTGCAGAAGCAGGTGAGCTGGTGGTGACAGCGTGTCCTGCAGCGTGTCCTGCAGTTGGGCTCCAGGAGGAAGGAATGTGGTCTCTGATCGCCAGCATCTGTGTCTCCCTTCAGGTCCCTCCAGCCACCACCTCACCGCAGGACTCAGCGGGTGCAGCCCCCCATCCGGGCATCCAGGCTTGTGTGCTGTTACTCCATGCCCTTTGGCAGGTGGGCCAGTGCCCTCAGTGTGCTCCAGGCGTGGGGTGCTACAGCCTCCTAGAAATGGTTTCCAGGTTCGTCTTGTCTTACACAAAACAAGACCAAAAAAAGTGAGGTTTTAGATTTTAAAAGCAGGAAAAGAAACAGGCTGCACAGAGCAAGTTTGGGTGAAGTAAAAGTAGACCTGGACTCCTTCATGTGGACTGCTTCACTCCTGGACAGCAGTGCTAGGACGTGCGTCACTGTGAAAGCGAGCACTCACCTGCCACAGCTCAACAGCAAACGTGCTTCTGTGCCTGTCTTAGTTACTGTTCTCTCATTTCTCGGACAAAAGATCTGGCACCCCAAATTAAGGAAGGAGAGGTTTACTTATCTCATAGTTTATGGAGGTTTCAGCTCATCCTCTGCTAGCCTCAAGGCAGAGTAGCACATGGCGGAGGGCAGCGGTTCATGGTGCGGGAAGACAGCACAGAGCAGAGGAAGGGCAGCAGCTGCAGCAGCCCACCAGCCTCTCTCCCTTCCTTACGCCAGAAGCAGATTATCCACCCCGGACAACTGTAGCACTCCCACCCGTAATCCCAGCATTGGACCACGAATTAATCACAAACTCTAGAAGCCTGTCCCAATGGCCACATGTGGCTTTGGAAGGACAACTAGACACAAACCATAACAGTACCTTCACTCCTCAGGCCGGCATCAGGTCCAGACCCTCCTCCAAAAACTTGCTTGAGTTCTTGAGAGTGATTGGAAACTACTGTCTGTGTAAGTCCATTTCCAGGGCTTTGGGAACAGTTCTGCACATGTCCCCTGGGATTTTTTTTTTTAATGTATTTAGTACAGGGTCTACAGGGTCTCATTACACAGACTGAACTCGTAGTGATCCTCTTGTTTTTCAGCTTTGCAAGTGCTAGTATTACAGGCAAGCGCCACTACGCCCAGCCTCAATCACCATCTTAGTGTGCCCTGGGGTGCACGGACATGCAGGGGGGGTCGAACCCCCAACTGCATCTGCAAGCAGGTGCTTTAATCCACTGAGCTATCTGGCCGCCTCCCCCACTGGGATTTTTTAATTGGCAGGTCACAGCTATGTCCCCAGACAGTCTTGCCCCACCCTAATCTCCTGCTTCCGTAGGCTTCCCAGTGTGAAGACCATGTTCCTTGTAGAAAAGCAGCCCTAGAGACCATGGTGACACCAACAGAAACAAAGGGACAGCTGTGTAGTCTGCAGCAGGCCAGGCCAGGGCCCCTCCTAATATGACCCCAGCACCTGCTCTTCTAGAGTTAGCCTGCAAATTTTTCAAACTTTCGAAAGTCACTATGTAAAGGAAAAATGATTTTTTGCAAGTTTTCATCAGCTCCTCAGAGACTGTCTTTGATATAATTAGTTATAAGACATTGTTTACAAACTGCCCCGAGTTTATCATGTTATTGGACAAGCACAAAGATAAGATTTTTGTGCATTCATGATAACATCTACCTTACCTTCTTGATGTCTGTACTGTCTTACCCAGAATAAAAGCCAGCTCACAAAATAGGGCCTATTGTCTTTGAAGAGCAGAGCAGAAGCACTGGGTAGAAACAGATTCCTACGTGGCTGCCAACATCAGCCAAGAGGACAGCGCAGACAGCAGCGTAGCGGTGCAGACTCGCCCCAGCGCCTCGGCGCCCACCTTTATCATTCCTGCTCCTCCACGGCGAGCTTGTATGATTGCTGTATTTAGAAAAGGCGATTTTTCAAAACGGTCTACTTTAGTCTTCTGGGCCTTTGTTTATGCCTGCTTTGGGCACTGATGTCTGGACTCCACCACTACTGGACAGCAGTGTCATGTACCCTCAGGGTGTGCTGAGGCTGGGAACACCTGGGTCATCACAACATGGGTTTTGCTTCTGCCTGATGAGGGGCTGGAACCTTTGGTGCCTATTACAGAAGTTTCCACCACAAGCAGTACTTTCAGCGTCCTGGAGGCAACTCGGTGGTGGAATGCTTGCCTGGAACTGGTGGGGCCTGGGGTTGGCTGCAGGGTTGTGGAGGGCTGCTCTGCTCCTGGAGGCCACATAGAGCCCCCGGCTCCCCTCGGGCCCTGCTGCTCACTCAGGTGCTTGGCGCTGGGACACACAGCCCTGCCTAGAGCCTGTGTCATGGGCAAGTGCTCCCAGCCCACCCTAGCTGCAGGCTCCACCTGCACCCAGGCTGGGGGCTGGGGGCAATGACACCACGCCCACTCACTGCTAGGCACAGAAAGAAGCAGGGTTCCGACTCTGGGCATGTTTCAAATGCTCCGAGATTGTGTAAACATCGCACAGGGCTCCAGAGTTGTGCAAGGCCACAGGCCCATGACAGCACAGCTCCAGGCCCACTTGGCTCCACAGCCCGTCCAACCACACAGGGCTTCTCCATGCCTGGCAGACAGGGGACATGTCCTCACAGGGCCTCTCCACTGCAGGGAGGAGAGGGCCCCCGAAGCGACTGTGGATTTCCACATGTCCACTTGTCTGCTCCTGCCCTCCCTCGTGAGTGGCCTCGGGCTCTGGGTACAGGGCTGTCACTGAGAAGACAGCCTGCGGTGGCCAAGCTCAGCTGCCTTCCCTCTGCCCTCCTTGCTGCCTGATTCCACCCACACCCACAGCCCCTGAAACCTCTCCCCCAGGCCTCAGTGTCCCTGGGCCAGAACCCACCGGAGGCCACAAGGCCATGGCCAGTGCTCTCCACAGAGCCACTGTGGTGGCTGGTGCTCCTCATGGACACCAGCTACAACTGCCAACTTCTACGCCGCATGAAGTAAGGGCCCCTGGTGCATCACAAGGTGGTGGACAAGGCGGGGGCCAGCTCGGGTCTCTCTGTCTCCTGAAGCTGCGGGCGCTATTGTGGGCACTATTGTGGGCACCACGTACATGACTCCCCTCACCTTCAGCACCTCCTATCAGCACCTCCATGTGACTTCAGAGGTTCCGTTTCCAGTGTGAACTGTGGGGTCCGGATTCACACTGGAATTCACAGCACCTCCTCAAGCACCTGTGCTTGGACACCTAACACCTCACTGCTTGTTTAGAGGAGAGACGGTTCCACCGGCTCCAGCCAGCTCAGCAGGCTCTGCTGCGTAGGCCTGAGTCAGAAAGAAGGGCCATGGTGGAGGGTCAGGGAGGAGAGTGGCTTCCTCCTGGCAGCCAGAAGCAGAGAGACGGAGGGAAGGTGGGGAGGTCCCAGCCTTAGCCGCTGGGACACACGTGCTCACTGCTGGGCCACTGTCAGTCACCACTGTGACCTCAGGGTGGGCCAGGCTCGCTGACCACCCACACCCTTGCTCCTCCACATATCACCTCTTTGTCCCTAGATGACGCTGGTAGCCACTGTTGGGGGCTCCTCCTCTGTCGGGCGAAGCCCAGCTGCTCAACTGCAGCGCTTTCCCTCTGCCACCGGCAGTGGGGGCTGGCCACTCTCTTCACACTGGAACCCACAGCTGCCCAGGGACAGGAGCTTGGTCTCTTCCACTGGCCCTGCAGGTGCCACTGTAGGAAATGCCACCCTCACTGCCATTGGTCTGGTGTTTGAACCAGGGAAGGCTTATCTCTGCTCCTGCCATGGTGCCTCAAGGCTTGCTTCGACCGCGCTGGCACCAGCGCTATTTGCCCTGCCCTGTCTACTGCTTAGGGCTTTTTGCTTGTTCCACGACCCCAGCAGCAGAGCCCCTCCTGGTGCTACCAGAAAGGAAGTCATGAAAAAAACGAGCAGCCGGAAACTTCAGTACAAGAAGCAGTCTAAAAGGTCCTCTGTCTAGACATAGCCATGCCCTCCCCTCACCACGTGTGAGTGGACCCTGGCGAGGCACTGTCCCTGGCTCCAAGTCACCCTCCCTCAGCTCTGGAGCACAGACCGTCAGTACAGGGTTTCACTGCGCAGCTCAGACTTGCAGTGACCCTCCTGTCTCAGCCTCTCCAGTGCTGGGATCGCAGGCATGTGCCACCACTCCCTGTTTCGGTGGCTGGCTCAGTGCAGGGCCAGCATGGCATGTGGTAGTGGTACTGGGAATCGAATCTGGGTCCTTGAGCTTGCCAGGCAGGTGCTTAGGCTGCCGAGCTGTCTCCCCAGCCCCAGGGTGGCTCTTGATGATTTCAGAGCTGTTGCTTATAAAGAATCCCACACATGCTTGCATCAAAGCTCCTGGGAAGCCAAGCGCAGCAAGCAGGCCCAGGCCTCTGGAGCGGACTCACCCTCCGCTGCCTGCCTGTTAGTACCAGGTAACTGAAGGAGTCGGAAGCACTTGGCTTATTTGGCAGATGGCCAGACAGACGGACGGACAGAAAGGTGGACATTTTTATGTGTCAGCAGGAGCCT
Source organism: Tympanoctomys barrerae (assembly GCA_002564285.1). Classification (NCBI taxonomy): domain Eukaryota; kingdom Metazoa; phylum Chordata; class Mammalia; order Rodentia; family Octodontidae; genus Tympanoctomys; species Tympanoctomys barrerae. The sequence goes on along the minus strand of NDGN010711844.1, from coordinate 15,458 downwards.
GAGCAGGAAGCAAGTGCTGGAAAGGGAGCTGAACTTTGAGTCAGCCACCAGATGGCTCCGGGCGGTGTAAAACCAAAGGCGTGTGGTCCGATCTGACCCGGCAAAGGTCCTCCCCAGACAGTGGGGAGGTGGTGCTCACTCCCTGAGGAAGGGAGAGCGAGGCGTCCCCCAAGAGCTGCCCTGGCTTGCAGACGGACAGGGCAGCAGACAGAGCGCCCAAGAAGTCCCGCACTCTTGTGGCCGAGTGCTCCTGTGCCCGCAAACCCATGCCTCGAAGTCCTGACCTCAGTGAGGTGGTGTTAGGAGGCCAGGCCTTTGGAGCAAGCAGAGCAAGAGGAGGTCATGACCTCCTGGGAAAGTGCCCAAAGCGGGAGGGGCCTGGGAGCAAGCACAGGGCCCCAGCCGGGCCGAGGACCAGGCTGAAGGCTTTCCACCGCAGACGCCATGAGGCACAGCACGAGCAGGCTTGGGATTAGGGCTGGGCCTCCAGATGGAGGTGGGGACCACACAGCACTTTCCCTCAGGAACAGGGCAGCACGCCGTGTTCCCATGCAGAACAGTGCTGCTGGAGGCTGCACAGAAGGAGACCCTACACTTGCTCACGCCTGAGCACCACGCAGTGACCACACCGCCTGTGGCACCTTCACGCGTCCTTCCAGGAAACGGCTGAGGGCTGCACGGCTGCACCCAGGATGACCCCAGCACCCTTGTTCTCTGTGCCCAGGACAAGGCGCGAGCACGCATACCCAGTGTCTGCAGGGTCTCGGCAAAGCAGCATTATGGACAGTGAGCTCCAACTGTGCAGGAAAATGGGTGAGGGATTTGCAGCCCAGGAGCCCCGAGGTGGGCCAGCAGGACAGCGCCTTCTGCAGCTTGTGGGTGCTGCGGCTTGTGGGTGCTGGCAGCACAGGGTGGGAAGATAAAATGAGACAGGCTAAGCAACAACAAACCCAGGTACCACGCCTGGGCTCAGTCTCTGACCAGCCTTCCTCATCCAAGGCAGGGGTGGGGTCTCTTTGTGCCCCCAACAGCCCTTTCCCTGGCCCAACACTCCCACTGTAGACAGATGTAGACTGGCCCAGCGCGCAGGGTCGCTGGCTTCCAGCCCTCCTGACTCAGTCGTTGCCACAAAGCTGCCGCACCCTGAGGGCCCCAGGGCGTCTCAGAGAAGCCCCTTCCCGGTATGGCCCTCAGCATACAGCACACTGGAAGAAGCCTCCCCACGCAGGGCCTGTTTGGCCAGGACCAGGCTAGGTGCCGCTCTGGCCCGCCCCAAGTCCCTTGGCTCAGCTCCGCCCTCCCGGGACCCTCTCTTGTAGCTGCATCCCATACTAGACGCCTCCTGCTTGCTATAGATGCTTGACTCTGATGCCCAAGCCACCGCCTGCTCCTCTGGGTTTTCTTACCACAGTCCCTCATGCTCAGTGTAACTGCTGCACACCTTGCTGCTGAGGAGGAGGCCAGGCTGCATGTTCCTTCCCCTTCCTCCTCTCCCACAGGGGTGCTCTCCCCAGGACCCTCCCATAGCAGGCACGGAGGGTGTCAGGAATCCCACCTAATGTCTGGTCATCTGGATTTTGGGTCCCAGCTCTGCTCCTGATGTGTAGGTGCTTGGGTGTGTCACCCACCCTCTCTGAGCCTATGACACAGGGGGCGTGGTGTCTCCTAGGTCATCCTGGGAATTCCAAGTTGCGCAAAGCACCTAGCACTGCTTAGAAAGCACTGGCCACACTCCACACCTGCTCTGGACCACCTGTCATCCTTAACACCTGGCTTGGTTTCCCTGCTGCACAAGCCACCTCGTATCCAGTGGGCGAAGTTCCTTGTGCTCCACAGGACTTCATCTCCTCTCGCCTCTGGCTTGGAGCCTTCTGCGCCCAAACTCACCTGGGCCTGCTCAGTGCAGGTCTGTTTAATCTGCCCTCTATCCTCACTCCAGTGATTCTCGTAGGCCAGGCACTCCCAGGTGTCTTGGTTACGTTTAGCTCACTGCTGGGACAAAATATCTGACACCCAAAATTAGGGAAGGAAAGGTCTGTTTAGCTCAGAGTTTCTAGAGGTTTCAGTCCACACTTGGCTGGCTCCAGGGCAGAGTGGCCCATGGCAGAGGGCAGCCGTTCATGGTGGCCAGAGACTGTCACGGCAGCAAGAGCAAAAGGGGAGGGGCAGCGGCAGTCCGGCGTGTTACCCACCCTCTCTGTGCCTATAACATGGGGTCCTCGCCTTTCTTTAGGCTGCATTGGGCTCTCCTCCCAGGGCAGGTGTAGCATTCACCTGATAACCCGGCACTGATCATGAATTAGTCACAAACTCTAGAAGCCCAGCCCACGACTGCCAGAGGCTTTGGGGGACAGTTAGACAGAAAGCATAACACAGGACAGATACCCTGGGCCAGTGAAACCAAGCCTTTTAGAGACCCAGCAGACAAACACAACCAAGTTATTTATTTATCACAAAGTGCAACTAAACCTGAATATTGACATTTTAGTTTTAGAAAAAAAGCCTGTTATCCAACGTTCAGCCACTGGAGTTCCTTGACTCACAGGCCAACAGGCCTCTGCATGGCTCCTGCAGCACACATGCCACAGGTTAGACCGGGGCCCAAGTCCTTGCCCTGCAAGTCCTTAGGGTTAGCGTCAGGGTTAGGGTGGGAGTCAGCATCAGAGACAGGGTCAGGGTTAGGAGTTGGTTAGGGTTAGGGTTAGAGGTAAGGTCATTCTTAGGGTTGAGGGTCATGGCTGGAATTGGGGTTTTTTTGTGTGTTAAGTTTATGATTAGCAATTAGGTATTAGAGTTGGGGTTAGGGTTAGAGTTTAGGTTGGGGTTAGGGTTGGGGTTGGGGTTGAGTAGTAGGACTAGGGTTGATATTAAGGCTAGTATTGAGGTTAGGGTTAGGGTTAGGGTTAGATTTGTGTTAGGTGTTAGGGTTAGGTTTAGGGTGTGGATTAGGATTAGGGTTAGGTGTTAGGGTTAGCACTGGGGTTAAGATTAGGGTTGGGTTTAAATGTTAGGGTCAGGTTTGGGTTTAAATTTAATGTTAGAAGTAGAGGTTAGGGCTAGGGCTCAGGTTAGTGTCACCCTCCACATTCCAGCTTCATGCTCCTAGAAGTGGTTTCTTTACCAGGTCTTGTCCTAGAAGCAGTTCTATCTAAAGCCTGAAGATGGTCTTTGAGAGCAGGTCACCCTTTACTAGGTACCAAGGTGAGCAATAGAGTACAGGTATGAAAGAGGGGAAGGCTCTGGTGACACAGGAACTGAGAGCCATTGCTCTCTTCCACAGTCTCAGGTTGCCCTGAGGCAAAGTCAGAAATCCAAATTGCGCATGGTCTTTGATTTATGTGGTTCAAGTTATAATTTTTCAATTGCACAAAAGCAATATATGTTTAGTAGAAATCATACATTGACCAAACATTTATGATGAGTGTTCCTAACAAGATAACCTATGTTAGGGCCATATGAAGGATGGCCAGTGAGTTTTTGTGCCAAAAGACTTAAGCCCCACTAGTGGTCAGGTCTCACAACAAACCAGTGCCCGATCTCTGACCAGGACTAGAATCACGGTGCTCAAGGAGAAGCTAGGATTAACCTGAGTAGTTCACCTACAAGGGACCACATTGTAGTAAGGGTCTACAAAGGAGCAGATTTAAGATAGAGCACATAATTTATATTATTTTACATTATTCACCCCAAAAAGTCAAATACAGAAGAGTGCACTAGATCTGTCTATGCACCAGAGAGCCAAAGGATCCTGCTGAGGGCCCAAGCCCATGACAAGCCCACAATTCCAGCTGGAGGCCTAGAGCCCACAACAATGTCTCCTGCAGGTCTGCACAAGGGTCTGCGCTGGGAAGGCCCAACGGTCAGTGGGGGAACCTCGAGTCTGCACCAGCAGGAGGAAGGATCTCTGCCAGCAGCTGAGGGGTCCGCACTGGAGCCAGGAAGCGATGCTCAGAGTGAGGACCAGAGTGCCCCCCACAACCAGATGCAGCCATCCTCAGGGACGGTGAGGCCCTGAGTTCCCCTGCTGATGAAACAGCTGAGTTCCTGTCAGGAAAGCCAGGGCATCAAGCTTCAGGAGAATCGGCAGTGCGCCATCCTTCCCTGCAGCCCTTTTTATACTGTTGGCGACAACCCTCAGGCGGGTCATGCGCAGACAGCACCTCGCTGATGCAGCTCAGCTGCGTGCTACAGAGTGCCCTTGCATCCGCCACAGAGCAGGTCCTCCTATGCTGAGCGTCCACGTCAGTGCCCAGTTCATCAGTCACCTTGGACATGGGCTCACAGGGGAGCTGGGTGGTGTGACCGAGGTGACACGATTGCTGACAGGACAATAGTCACTGTTGCTTAGCTTCCGCCAAGCCACAGCCTGACCTGTGTGTACAGCTGATGCTCGAGGACTGAAGGCTCTGAGTCTCCAGATTCGACCAACCACAGACTGAAAATATCCCTTAAAATCTGAACATACACAGAATTTCCCTGCCAGGGTTGCACAAACACACTTTACAACTGTGCCCTGGCATCTACGGTGGTCAGGTGTCACCAAGAGGTGGCCCAAGGGTACGTGCTCTGCACGAACATCTCATGTTGCACAAGCGGGCCTGAGTGTCTCTGGGCCCAGTCTGCCCTGGCAGCAGGGTTGTGACTCGTGTCCTGTGGCTCCCACCAGGATCCCAGGAGCGGGTACTTTATGTCACCACACAGCAGAGGAGTTTAGCGAGTTCTCCCGGGCTCTGCTGCGAAACACAGCTTACCTGCACCAAGGCTGCTCCAAACAACTGTTTCTGTGGTAATTGGATTTACAACTTAGAGTCTCCTGGGAAGTAAGCACTTAAAGTGGTACGCTTACAGGCAAAAGCTCACTCTGAACAGCAGCACAGCTTGGGCCGGTCACCTTTGGATTCGGTCCTGCAGATAGCAGACTGCGCTGTGGTAGCGGGGAGGCTGGTGTGGGTTCAGCCTGGGTCGCAGGGATGTTGGGGCCAGACTGGGAGTGGGGCTCAGCCAGCCTGGCACCTGCATGGCAAGGGCACCAACTGCCGGCCTGGGGACTAATACAGTCCAGGGACTTTCCATGTTTACTTGGGCCTTGTAGTCAGATTATTTGCCAATATTTAAAAATGAGAACGTTCTTCATCTGCTAAGAATCTGTCCTTTTCAGCCACTGTTGCAGGTCTGGGCTACACTCCAGCAGTAGCTGAGGGAACCTGTATCTGCCCTACCTTCGTCCGCTCACAGCCAGAGCTTGGCAGAGGGTCCACGTGTTCAAGAGCTGAAGTTTTGGAGTATGTAGAGGAAAGTCAGAGGCAGAAAGGCAAGGAGTAGGAGGAGCCCCCAGCTCTGAGGGGCCCTGCCTGAGCCAGGGACAGCGAGGAGGAGTGGGTTTCAGGAAAGGGTGGTGGCCTTGGAGGGGTGAGTGTGTGTAGGTTGCACCCTCCGCGATGCCCGTGAGATGGCATATGCTCTGGAGCAGAGTCAGAGCTGGAAGGGTGAGTTTGGGCTGAAGAGGAGCTGGGAGGATGCAGGGCAAGAGGAGGCTCTAGAGGCAGCCCAGAGCGGCAAGTGGAGAGCTGCACTGCTGAGAGACCAAGAGAGGCCCAGGCTCACAGAAGGCCAAGGATGTAGGCTTCACACAGAAGAAGCGATCTGGTCTCGGCTGGCTCTGGGAGAAGAAAGACTGTTGACCTTGGTGATTAGGAGGTCCCTGGTGACCTGGCAGGAGCAGCTCAGAGTGCTCAGGGACAGACGCACGACGCTTCCTTGTGGATTCAGTACAACCTGTGGAAGATGGTCACCACTCAGATGTGCACATGGTGACCCACAGAGGCTGGTGTAGCAGCCGGGGCACCTGCAGCAAGGTTCAGGCCGCGGGCCACACCCAGCCGCCACCCCGCCTCTGCATGTGTTGGGGGCAGACGCCATCGTGCAGGTGCAGGCTGTGCTCTGGCCTCTCCTGTCACTTGCTCCATGACCCCTCTTGTCCACAGAGGCCACCTCCACATTCAGAACAGTGGACAGGAGCTGCACATATCCTGTTGATACAGAAAGAAAGCCCAGGCACGTTTGTTGAGACTGAGATGAGTTAGGCACTCACAGGTCATTTCCTTTCCTGGACACCAAGAGCCCTGCCTGCCCAGCTGTGGTCACACTGCTGATGCAGAAGGGCGTTGGCCAGAAGGGATATGCCTACCCAGCAGTAGTCCTGAACGTCCTGGGTCCCAAGCCAAGCCTCAGCTCCTGTCTCTCGGGAAGGCCTCGGGATGCTGTGGCCCAGATAAACAGAGCCGGAGAGCCAACCAGGAAGTGGGCAAGAGACAGACCATCCTCACACTGAGACATCAGGGGCATTGCTGCTGCCCATGGTGAGACGTAGCCAGGAGAGATCTAAGTGGACAGCAGGGCAGATGCAGGCTCAGCTCTGAGCCCAAGGTGGGCCAGCAGCAAGAAATCATGGGAGGGTGACAGGGACTGGGGCCAGCACGCAGTTCAGAAACTCTCCTGCAGCAGTGCACAGTGCTTCAGTAGACTCTGGGTGATTCCGTTAGAGCAGGTTTTACCTTGCATGGAATTCCTTGGAGGAGGACACACCTGCAGGCTAAAGGGTGCTTATGCCATTTGTTTCTGTGCCTTAAACACTAGAAATCAACCAAAGGGGAACATTTCACGCTCCCTTGCCCCCAGATAATCCCTGGGATACCAGGAGGCCTTCGTGCCCCTGTGAGGACCCCTGGCACACGCATTAATGGACCCGCACAAGAAGGCCAGGGTCCCCTTTGTGATCAGCAACAGGTGCCTTCTTGTCCTTCAAGCTTCTCTGAGGAATCTGACTGGAAGTCACTGCTTGAAGGGATGGACAAAGGAAGGCCTGTCCATCTCTCTGTCCAGCCCCATAAGGGGTTGTGAGGGGACCCACTCCCCTTGGAATGCAAAGATTCCCATGTGAAGGGCCTCACTCACACCCAGCATCTGTGTGACCCGTGACCTCTGGAGTCAGGACCACCGACTTCACATGGGCCCCAAGTGTCACTTAGGAACCGGAAGACCCTCAAGCTCCTCTCCTGTCCCCAGAGCAGAGTTTACTCACTCAGCCAATGCGTCAATCCCTTGAGGACTTATTTTATACTGCAAGTGACACCCCAATAAAAGTGATAACACTAAGATTGCTGTGACACTAATGCTCTTAAATCTCGTCTAGAAAAGTAAGTTGCATGCTGTGGCTTGAGAGTCTGTCACCTCCACACAGGCTGAGGCTGACTCCCCCAAGTCACACACTGACCCTATGACAAGCTGAGCCTGAGGGAGGCGGCCAAGCCGATGAGGTTCCCAGGATGGGCCCAGGGTGTGCCAGGAGCTCCATGAAAAGCAGAGGACAGCCCTAGCCAGCACCCTTGCTCCACCTGCCCCGCAATGTCTGCGCTCTCGTAGGACTCCACAGAGAGCTTGCCCCCCGGTGGACCCCCAGGGCTGAGCTCAGTCGCAGCCTTTGGCCTCTGGATTCATGACCAGCTTCTCAGTGAGCCAGCAGACGTCAGCATTCAGCTGTGGAGACCAAGGCGTCACTTACCACCTCTTCTCAGAGCGAAAGGCCACAGAGTTAGCCAGGCCTCTCGATTCAGAGGCCGCGACAGGGTCATCCTGTCCCCAGGGGGTGGGTAATTCAGGAAGGTGTGGCAGCCACAGGGCAAGGCCTCTCCACCCTGCTCCACCTTCTCCCAAGGGCGGCCACACATTCTTTGGCCATCTCTGAGAGTGGCTGTGTCCAGCTTCAGGGGATGCTGAGGGAGGGGGCAGTGTCCCCTCTAGCCAGGGACATCATTACTGAAGCTGGCATCTCTGCCCAACTTGAGTGCCTATTAACACACCACTCTCCTACCAGTGGCCTGGTGCTGACCACAGCTTTGGGCACCGTGGCAGTGAGCTCATCCCAGGGGGCAGGGTGCAAGGGGCAGCTCACACCCTTAGCACACGTTCATACTTGCACACGGATGGTTGCGCCTCACAGACGAACTGCTCTCCCGATGTGACTTTAAAGCCCATTAAATGCAAGTAGTAAACACACCCACTGGGCAGCTCAAGCTCCAGGTCTGCGCTGTGACTGCATTCTGGAGCCTGCTGCTAGCAGCATCTTAATTAGTCCACGAGCCACGAACCTGCTGCCTCAAGCCATGACTCGGCGGAGTGTGCACTTACCCATTGGAAGAACACACTCCCGCTAGTGTTGGGCTGAAGACACCAGTATTCTGTATTGCTAAACTCGGTTTTCCACGGTGGAACTGTGTACATTGTTTTATAAAACACTCCTGATTCCCATTATTAAAAAGCATACTGATGGCCACTCTGGAGCCAAGTGACAACATTACAGGTCATTCAAAAGATGTAGTGTTTTGCCTTTGCTCTGTGCATTCCCAGAGCAACTTGTGCATAGGATCAATTTTAATTAGATTTTACTGCAGGAGGGCAGCCCATCAAGGGCCACTAGGAGCAGTGGATGGGAGACTGGGGGAGCTTGCCACTCCCTCCACAAAGCCCCTGGCCTAGAGCTCTTTGCCCATCAGGAAGGAGACTTAATTATGTATCCTTTTCTTTCTTGAAGCGGGATTTCACTGCATTGTTTAGGCTAGTTCAAAACTCCGGGTCTCAAGGTATTGTCCTGCTTTAGCTTTCTGAGTAGCTGAGACTAGAGGTATATGCCAGCCAAATACTTCCTTTATGGATCAGAGTCATTATTGACTGTCATGGGTCCGAGAAACATGTGTGATAAACCGTTGCACCGTGCACTTCCTGGACTTGTGTATGGTGCTGAGCACTGAGTCTTGCTGTCCCAGCGGGCTTGTGCTAGCAGCTGGGGCTTTGGGAAGCTCCAGTCACTGGGCCAGAGCTTCATAAAAGCAAGAGCGCGGGACCCGGGCGGCTGCCACCCCTGTTGTGACATGAGCCAGGAAGGGGTCCTAGCCAGACCCAATTCTGCCAGGGCCCCTGGACCCAGACAGCAACCTCTCAGGGCCTCCAGCACTGCGAGAAACACACACTGGCTATTTCAGTCACATAGTGTGCAGTGTTCTTGTCTTAACAGCCTGAGTGAGGGCAGTGTCTCAGTCAGTTCCTCATTCCTGGGACACAAAACCCGACACCCAGAACCTGAAGAAGCAGAGGTTCATGTTGCCTCACAGTTCAGAAGCTTCAGCCCCTGCTCAGCAGGTGTTGCACGGAGAAACAGCACAGCAGAAGGGCCTGGCAGGGGCGTGGTGCTCACCTCATGGCTTCCAGGAGGCAGAGAGAAAAGGGAGGAATGGGAGGGAGACGACCGCTTTCGGCCACCCTGGGCCCTGCCTCTTCCCTCCAAGCCCTGCCTCCTGACTGCAGCCGGGTGTGAGCCCCATGGTTCACCGTGTTCCCAGATCCTTGAGTGTTCTCCGCCTTGAGTGCATGAGGCTCTTGAGGAACCCTTGATGTGCAGGCAAGAGGCTAAGGGAACAGGGTCTTAGCTCTGAAGACAGCAATGGGGAGTCAGAGTGGCAAAGGCTCACTCATAACTAAATGTGGGCCCTTGGCCTCCAGTAAGACAGAGATGGAGTTGCCTTTGTCCTGTGCCTTTGCCCTCTGACCTGGGCTTTTTAACTGTTCCCCTGACGTCTCATCCCTTGACCCAGCTGGCCTAGAGCAGAGGCGCAGTCTGCAAACACTGTCCCAGCCTCCCTCGCCATGTCAGCAAGAGTGTGAGTGTTGTCTCAGAGGGGCCTGTGAGCTGGTGCCCAGCTGGGCCCAGCAGGCTCAGCCCACTGAAGCCAGCCCTCACCCAGAGGCTACCTTGGTGCTCGAGCTCCCTGGCTCCCCAAGCCTTGCTTCTCACAGGGCTTTGCACTGGCTCCTTACTTGCCCTGGAACACTGCACACACTGAGGGTTCCCTTCACATCAGAGCTGACCCCCAGCTCCTCGATGGCGGGCACCCCCCACACCTATGCACCAGGCTCCTCCCACCTTGCTCCACTTTAGGGTTGAGGCATCTGCACATCCCATCCCTGGGAAGAGTGGTTCCCACCAGCCATCAAATCCCAGTTTTGCTTTCCTGTTGTCTGGCCTCAGAGCTGATGCAAGCGTGGGCAGGGAAGAGCAGAGCACATGCCTCCCTGGAACGAGCTGGGGGAAGATGTGGCTCCCGGGGTCACGGGGGCTGGCTGGGCCCCAGGAGCCTGCTCTCCATACGCCAGTGCAGGGTGATTTTCTGGGAAAAGGGCTCCAGTCTGGGGAAGAGTCAATGCTGGGTGGCTGGATTCCCAACCACAGAGTGGGTGTCCCAAGCACCTGCCCTGGGCATGAAAGCACCTGCAGCTTGCCACCACCACCCTGATGAGGCAGCATCACTCCTGGAAGGAGCGCAAGGTGATGCTGGGTCACAGAAAGCTGGCTTGCCAGAGAATGTCCAGGGCTACCAGAAAGGAGCTTGCTCAGTTGGAGGTTGAGTGTGACACTGCCTTTCACAGTAAGCAAACAGCAGGACCCTGCTGCCAGAGCCAGTTGTACACCACACACACACACACACACACTACCTAGCCGGGTACCGTTCACCCAGGGCCACTGCACCATGGCCGCAGGTGGACTCTGTGTCTATCGATCGCTTGGCTCACTGCGCCCTTCATTTAAAGGTGAAGAAGAGTTACACCAGTGACGCCATTTAGATGGAGGGCGTTCTTTCAGGCCCAGGCAGGTGTGTCAGCAGGCTGTGCGTAGTGGAGGACGGAGGCAGCATATACAGAGGGCAACTGTGGTGGCATTGGCAGCTCAGAGATCTTGGACTGGCTTTACAGGCAGGAGGGGTATATTTTAGCAGTTTGACAGACTATAAAGATTTTGCAGTTCAAGCAGGAGCGGGCAGAAAAATAACATACTTTGGAGTGGCCAAATCTGTTGTATTCTTGAAAATTGTGGGAGAGCTTTTGACTCCCTGTGGCAATCGAGTCCAAGTAAGTTGTGTCTTGTCTCAGGATTTTCCCAGTTGAAGAGACTTATGGGAGAACCTTGCAAGTAGGGAGGCACCATTTAAATCCAAGTAAGTGAGCCAGGTGGCGTCTGAAAGCAGCAGTCCACGAAGGACGGGGAGGTTGGGAACCACAGAGTGCAGGGTGATGGTGGGGGCGGGGCTGGCGGGCGGCCTCTCGGAGGAGAGCTTTCAGATTTTCAGGGTTGCAGTTGTGTCTCGGGCTCATATAGGGATCACCTTCCTCAGGGAAGTGCAGGGTTAGGTAAGATGGGGCTGACTAGCTTGGTAACATGAGACGGTTGCTACCAACTTGAAGAGCAGGTCTCTTTCCAGAAGCAGTATGGGGACGGGTTTAGATCAGAACTCATATTTGGCAAGCTGTCCTCCCAGGCTACAAGTGTATGCCTGGCAGAAGGGACGAGAGGCAAGAGTCCCAGCTGTCCTAGTGATGGTAACTTTTTGACAGAGAGAACTTTCAAAGGCAGAAAGTTCTGCTCCATTGTCTATCAAGAAAGTCACAGGTTTGTCCCTGACTTTCGCAATGAATGCAGGCTCTAGGGAGCCCAATTTGATAGAGCTCAGTTTGTCCTACCCATCCAGGCCCAGCGGGGTGAGGAGAGGTTCAGGTGGAGGTGGGCCTGGAGAGTCAGGTTTCTTTGTATCTCACAGACAAGGGAGAATCTGCGTGTGTACGTCCATAGACCTTGTAACTCGCAGATAGAAGAAATGGTTGTCAGAACAGATTTTCCTGACAGGCAACAGGTGCTTTTCTTTTATCAGGTTTGTGGGTAACAGTAGTTGATGGGCTTTTGCCCCCCTTTTTGATGTCTTTGAGAAGCACTTGACTGATTTGTTTCTAGGCAAGGCGACCTCTGGAAAGGCCATGGCAACTCATTCATCGGGGCGAGTGGTCCAACTGTTCTTCAGTCAAGATGTGGACATTTCTGAGTTGAATAAACTCAGGAGGAACTGCGGGCAGTCATCTCAAGTGGGCACTACACAAGTCCATCTGGCCAGGAAAGGCGCAGTCATGAACCAGAAGGCTGCGGTAGGGTGATCAAACTGGAACCCGTTCAGCTGGCTGAAGCAGATGAGCTGGGAGTGGGGCGCGCAGCTGCAGAGGTGGCCGCAGCTGGGGCGGCCAGCGAAGGTGCCAAGATGGAATTCTCAGAAAGAATGTGTAAGTTTTTCTCTTTGACACAAATGAAAAACAGGAAAAAAATAAAGAGCAAAAGGGGTGCTCAGAGAAAAGCAAGAAAACCCTCTGACAAGAGAGAGAGAGAGAGAGAGAGAGAGAGAGAGAGAGAGAGAGAGAAAGCAAGCTAACTCAGGCTTTTAGCTTTGGCTAGGCAGAGCTTGGAGACTGGCAGAGCGACAGGGACACACAGGATGAGCTGTTAGGAGCGGCTGGATGTGCACAGCAAAGGAAAGTGGAGTCCCTTAGGGTTAGGGGAGAAGAAGGAAGGGGAAGTGGGCATGTTCACGTGGGCTGAACCCTATCAGAATGGGCCTCTTTCTTTCCTGCTTTCTTTCTTTCTTTTCTTTGAGATGCAGGGAGTGGTTTGGTTTTATTTTTTAACTCCGTAATTTCAGAAAAGCCCTTCTTCCTGCAGTTAGGGATTGGGAGTTCTGATTAATTAGTTCCCACCTCTGAGTTCCTCCCTGCGCTTTCTGTACAGTTCACTGATGGCACTACAGACACAGGGCGGGTGCCCCTCAGACAGACACCATTCAGATGCCTCCTGGCCACACGCCTGTCAGGGGCTTAGGCACAACTTAGCTAATGAGGGTGCGAGGCCTCCTTTATGCTATGTGTCAGTTGCCACAGAACCACAGGGGAAGGCCTAATCGGCCACTGTGCCTGGTGCATCGCAGTCCTGGTGCACAGGTGGAGCAGCCTATTGCTTATGCTGTCCAGGCTAGCCACGCTCATTCATTCAACAGGTACTCGGAGGCTAGACATTCCAATTCTCTTCCCTTGAGTGTGATGCTGACTAACAAGAGTTGGTCAGATGCTCCTTCTGCTCAAGCTGAGTAGGACTGACAGACTAACGGGGGTGCCCTGCGGGGGTCTTACCAGAGTCAGGCAGGTAGACAGGCAGGCAGACAGACAGACTGTGTCCTCGTCCCTTTGGTTCTGATGTGAGCTGCTCAAGCAGGTAGCTAAGACTCATCAGCCAGGGAAGGACTCAAGAAGTTCAAAGGCATGCCTTCCCATCAAGCCCTAAAGAGGTCCTTGTGACATAAGTGAAACTCCCAACCTAAAAGGTACCTGGGATGAGTTCGGCTTGTCTAAAATTGAAGAATGAATTTTAGGAACAAATGGGAGTTAAGAGCAGAATTATTTATTGGGGGGAAAAAAGCTTCGGTCCAAGAGAAGGACAGAAGGGGAACCCAAGCAAGTTGCCCGGGAAGCTGCCTTTTCCAGGAATTTTATGAAGTAAAACCATGTGGTGAGGTGGGTCTAAGGTGGAAACCAAGGGAACTCGCTTAGGTGGGCATAAGGTGGAACAAAATAAGGTCAACCATGAGATTACAAGCAGCATTGCTCAATTAAAATTGATTAAATCTAGTACCAAATGAGGAAGCGAGTCACGTAGCAAGAGAGCATGAGTACAGGGCAGGGTCTCTTCCTGTTGCAGATTGGGCTAGTGATTCTTTAGGGTTCTTTAAAGGTGGGTAATATTTACTTAGAATCTCAATGCCTGACGCCCATCCCCAGGGACATAGGTAGCCACATTTGTTTACTTTTGTCTTAAGGTGTGACCCAAAGCAGGACTGTCTGTCTTTCAAAGTTGCAAAGTCACCTTGTCTTCCATGTTGTCTCCTTGAGGGCCTGGACCTGTCTGACTGCCTATAATATTTTTATCTAATCCAGCTGCCCACAACATTTGCTCTGACCACGAGGACTATGACCAGTGAATAAGACAGCAGCACAGTTGCTTTTTCTAGATGACCCACCAGATGCAGCAGCAAACAGAAATACCAAAATAACACCCAGGATTTGGAGGCAGATTTAGTTTATGTCAAGGAGTATTGATTGGAATCACCTCAAAATATCAGGGCCTGATCTCTGGTGGTCTAGGGCTTGTATGAGATACGCAAGCAGGAAGTACCGAGGCTGAATGACTTGTCCACTGGGGATTACTCTATACCCGGTGCATCACAGTGATCAGCCGTTGCTAGGAGAAGGAGCCCCTGGAACGGCAACAGGAACTATTACCTGGGTAACTAAGACACTGAAGTGTCCTGGATGAGGGGCGTTTTGTGCTACACTCAGTTTTTTCCTTTGTTCCCTCTCTTGTTTGGCAGTCCTAGTGTCATCAATTTCTCTTCAGTAATTTTTTTTTGGGGGGGTGGTACTGGGGCTTGAACTCAGGACCCTGTACTTGCCAGGCAAGCACTTATTCTACTGAGCTATCTCTCCAGCCCTCTCTTCAATAAATTTACAATCACCATTTAATTTTTTATACCTAAAGCAACCCCACCCTCAGGCCCACTTGTCAAAATGAGCTTGCTAAGGGGCCAAGGTACAGCAGAGCCTCGACAGCCTGTCCCTCATTTTTCCAGCCTCCTACTCTGACAGTCTCCATGACCCTGACTTATCCCCACAGTACCTCAGTGTGAGCTCCAGGGCAGTGCGGAGAAGCAGAGGGAAGACTCCAGTCAAAACCCTCCACCTGTAGATGCGGCATCCACCTGGCCGGCCTCAGGACGGCAGGGTCTGTGCGCCTGTCCGGAGCGCACCTATCTCCAGGCGGGATCCCTGCCAGGCCCAGCTCCTGCTTCGGTTTCTATCCTGAGCTCTTCACTTTTTTGTGTATGAAGCCACCGTAGGCGCCAAGGCAGAGGAGCAAGATGAAAAAGGAGGAAGACATGGAGCTCAGGCCAGAGGAGCTGCTTGTTCCTCCATTTGAATGTGCAGGGGACAGGAGAATCCATTGTTCAAAAGAAAATTCCAAACAGTTTAATTTTGGAGAAACAATAGACTAGCATCTTTAAATATGTTTCTAATACTACCTGACCATAAAGTTTGAGGCAGGATATTTGGTTATCAGTGATAGAGGGGTTGTACATCAAACTGATGGGGTACAGAAAGCTGTCTGAAGCCCCAGATGTAAATCCTCCCCTGCAGTCCCAGAGGTGTGAATCCTCCCTGTAGTCCCAGGGGTGTGACTCCTCCCCGCAGTCCCAGGGGTGTGACTCCTCCCCACAGTCCCAGGGGTGTGACTCCTCCCCACAGTCCCAGGGGTGTGACTCCTCCCCACAGTCCCCAGAGGTGTGACTCTTCCCTGCAGTCCCAGGGGTGTGACTCCTCCCTGTAGTCCCAGAGGTGTGAATCCTCCCTGTTGTCCCAGAGGTGTGAATCCTCCCTGTAGTCCCAGAGGTGTGAATCCTCCCTGTAGTCCCAGGGGTATAACTCCTCCTCGCAGTCCCCAGAGGTGTGACTCCTCCCCGAAGTCCCAGGGGTGTGACTCCTCC